>JBBMFX010022870.1:0-12357 GCA_037832545.1 Rhabdalestes septentrionalis | reverse complement strand
ATGACGATGGCCTAGGTCAATACTTCTGTGATATTTCCAGCTTCAGATACATCAGTGTAAAATTTTAAGTGCGAAAACAATCTCCTGCAATATGCTTCATGAATATAAAAGTAAAATTGGTGTGCATATTTATTTAGTTTTTCTCTGTGCCAGTTAACAGCTCTAGGTCTCTATTTTGTCTGCTAGTAGCAGTAGTTCCTCATTTCACCAGCTGTCAATGCTGTGTTCTGCACCTTTTAAAGTAAGGGGAATATAAATACAAATTATTTGATTTCTTTATCATTCTCTTTCCACACACACTGACATTACGCCTTTTACAGACTGTATGATTTCAGGAATCTTAAGATCATACAGTAAGATTACAAGACACACAGTGCAGCACCGATCTAATGAACTGGATTGCAACATATGCATAGAAGAAGGAATGAAAGGGTGTAGATGTATAATGTGTGATTGAAGGCGTGTAGATGTATGACGGTGTGTGTGAAGGTGTGTAGATATATGATGGTGTGTGTGAGGGTGTGTAGATATATGATGGTGTGTGTGAGGGTGTGTAGATGTATGATGGTGTGTGTGAAGGTGTGTAGATGTATGATGGTGTGTGTGAAGGTGTGTAGATGTATGATGATGTGTGTGAAGGTGTGTAGATGTATGATGATGTGTGTGAAGGTGTGTAGATGTATGATGTGTGTGTGAAGGTATGTAGATGTATAATAGTGTGTGTGAGGATGTGTAGATGTATGATGGTGTGTGTACAGGTGTGTAGATGTATGATAGTGTGTGTGAAGGTGTGTAGATGTATAATTTTTTGATAAATACACAATTTCATGCTCCATTTTGATTGGCTGTCAGTAGATATAGGTTGTAGAGGCACACACGCGAGATGTTGGTTCAAAATTTCTGTCTCTTATAGAAAATAATCACAGGTTGTCTTTGGTTGCCATGACGATGTCTGGCTTTGAACCTCCTTACAGAACGATGTAGGACAACCGTTTAGGAGCCATGACAAAAGAAATCAACGCGGCTGTTTATGATTGGTGTCTTTCGCCTGGGACAGCCCAAAACTGTGCAGTGGAGACATTACTGCTGTCTTTCACCCCCAGAGGCTTCCCACACCCTGAAAGGAGAGCACAGAAGTGTCGGAGGTTTATGGGATTATCAGCCTCTCTGCTAATCCTTGCACACATACGCTAATGGCACGCCCAAACACGCCCTAACACTCAAACTAAATACAATTTGAACAGGACCAGACTCAGTCGGACTGCATTCTGTAACTTCTGTTATTATGTGTATGTTTGTCTGTGTGGGAGGCTGAAGATGTTTCTGTACTCTTTCCATCAGGTGTCAGTCAAACCCATTAGCTGAAGAGATCAGACTGACCCCGTTTCTCTTGGACTGTTCAAGGGTTTTGCCTCTCAGACAGACACGCAATAGTCTGCTGGCCTTTGCTGACATGTTCTATTTTTTCACGTTGTTGTTTTGAGAATTCCACCTTTGGCCTTCCCTGTTTTCATTTAGACGCAGCCAGTGCTTTCAGGGGTCATTCTGTAACCATGACAACAGAGCACCATATTGCTAAAAGCTCTGGACTGTGGAAAATTGATCAGTCCTTATTTATCTTGAGAACTGTAAGTGATCTGATGTCTCATGAGGACTGGAAGGACTTTGAAGGCCCTAAGAACTGCACTACATTGTGCCACAGTTGCAGGGCCAGCTTTGAGTATGCTTAAGGGGAGCAAGATTGTAAACAAAAGCTATATTTTATTTCCAATGGTAATATTTAACCAATGGTAATATTATTTTTAATTTATTCTCAAAGACATTAAGTTTCATGTGGCTAACAGGAGCCATGACATTTAAACAAGTTTAATTACAGAGTTTCAATCCTCTGGAATATGAGTCAAGTTTGACTCTTGACTCCAAGTTGATATAAATCAAGATATAAGTCAAAGTCTTGAGTCTCTGGAAGTATAAGTCTGAGCTGAGTTTCTAATCTCTGGAAGTAAAGTCTTGAGTCTTGAAAGTTTGTTACTATGAGTCTTAGTTGAGTCTTCAGGCTCTGGGACTATGAGTCATTCTTTGGTGTTGCAAGTCTGAATGAATTCAGTCTAAGGTCTCTGGTCTGAGGCAGGCCTCAACTCTAGAGTTTTTAGTGACTCAAATATCTGAACTGAATTATTCAGTTTCAGATTCAGATTTTATTTATCACATACAGTAACATACATGGTACGACATGCAGTGAAATGCTTTTTGCAATGCCGACCATGAAGACAAAAAAACCCCCCAGTAGAAACAGTGTGGTGGTGAGATGGTAAAGATGCATGGGACTGGTGTTTTAATATAAATATATTTAACTAGTTAGCAGGTATAACAGCTAGCATTTTCTCTTTGCATCAATTTAAACCCTGTTTTTTTCATCCTTTGACTCCCAGAAGATTATCTTTCTCTGTGTGAGATGAGCTCCAAAAGACCTTGACCATGACTTCATCACATGGTGCGTTATTGGCCGCTTTATGAAACTTGTATCAGCATATAAAACTTGGATATCTCAACAACAAAATCTGCGGGAGAGTTTCAGCATGTATGACCAGCCCAAGGCCGTGGGTCGGTGCTGACAGAGGGTCAGGACGCCGATTGTTAGCAGCTGAGGTGGTGTAAATGTGGACGTGGTCCCGAGTGCTACCCCTGCACATGTTGCTCAAGCAGCTATGATGTATTCTTGGACGTTCTCTCATGCATGGCTTGGGGCTTTACTCCAGAGGAGCTTAGGGAGGCCTCGCTATATATTAGAACTGAGGTATATTATCTGAAATCATACATAGAAAACAGGCCTTTAAATTCTCTATAGACTACTTTGTCAGTTTTATATAACCTGTACACCACCTTGTTAAGACTTCTCATTATTTATACTGGCCCACAGTGTTTACAATCTACTTCACCTATATGCATTAATCTGATAAGGTTGATCAGATGTTTAAAATATGTCTGTTTGTTCTCCAGGATATATTCAAAAGACATTTATTAATCCTGAAAATAAAGGTTTTTTTCATCATCAAATGTTTTGTTTATACCTGATTACTTTGATTAATTGTGTCTCAGTGACACATTTCACAATGTTGTTATTTTGGTGGCTGTAATACATTAGTGTGTAACTCATAAAAACAGACAACCAGACTAAAGTAATGACTCCACATGAAGATGTTATATTGAAGGACCCCAAATAAACACAGAGGAAAGTCAATTCCTACTCAAACATTTTAAGACATACTATGGGTGATAAAAATATCTTTCAATTTTATGGTGCTGAGATTTTTCAACATGTAATACATTTGCTAATCTAGTACATGTTTCCATGCAAATATTTTTTTATAATTTCATGTGGAACCATCGTCTGGTTCAGAACTGTTTTCATAATTTTAACAGACTATTATTACAAGTGTTACAACCAGCCCCCCAGTTACAGTTCAAGTTCAAAATACCTATATGTGGGGTAATTTGTAATCTTCGCTCTTACTTGATTTTGTTCTGAATTGTTCATTACGTGTAAGTGCTAGAAACAAAAGTCCCATGTTCCTTTGTTCAGGGCATGTGAAGGCTGATTGTGTAAAAGAATGATTAATGGAAGACTTTAGAAAATTTTTAGCAAAATCCAAAATGTGCCCCGCTGTTCTGTTCAGAAGTGTTCCAGTGTCCAGGCATTTTGAAACATATCTTATGATCCTGTTGAAAGCTCTTCAGCAGAAGAGGAGACTTCTCCGTGCGTCGCTGTGTGGGAGGAGTGGGAGAACGAGTGTGCAGCCTGTCATCTGAATGTGTGTGAATGTGCACTTAGAGCTCTGGGAGTTTTCTGCAAGAAATGAACCGTACTCTGCCTCTTTCTGAGAGGCTTTACGTCATCTCTCTCTCTCTCACTGTGCTCTGCCAAAGCCTGTTCTTCCATTCAGCTGTATCCAATGTTTTGCCATTTTGTTTGGAGAAAAAAAGGAAAAGAAATATTCAATCATACTTGTGTCTGGGCATGGAAGGCCCAGAAAGTGACTGCAGCTAAATGAGTTAAAAATACCGCATAGAGTTTCAGCTTGGAAAACTCAGAAACAGAAGTGCTCTTGGTGGGGTCCCAATTCACATCCCACAGCCATACTAGAAACACACTTCTCAGATTAAAACTTATCTTAAAAGTTCTGCATGCTAACAGAGTCGCACAATCAAATTCGCTGACATCTTAGCTTATTATAGAGTACATCAGAATGTTGCAAAAAGTCCCTTTGCTGCCGCTCTCAGGGACACTGTGGGCGAAGGTAAAATAAACAGGCTTCTCCTTCCAGGGAAGGTCACTGCAAGTCTGGTTGTTTAAAACTTCTTAAGTACTGTTCTATCAATGGAAAGGGGCATTCTCATTTTAAAGCTCTTGATAGGTTTAAGGCTACAGCATTTTTCTTCAAGCTCATTAGGGTGTTCTCTATTCTTCCATTTATGTTGATCATTTGAACTCTGTGTCACTGCATATTTATACCCCAGTGAAACGGGCAGCTAGTAACCACTTATGTGTCCATAAATACTTAAAATTAAATCTTTGTTTCTTGGGTTAAATATATGTAAGTTTGCTTATTTTTTTCACTATTTTCACATTACAGCAGTTTTTACCCTAATTATTATGGTCACAACCATCTAACTGACTATCAATTTGTGTTACAGATAACATCATTTTTTACGATATAACAGGGTCTGCTGTTCCACTATAAATCTCATGCATTCTGAAATGAATAGAATATATACATTTTATGTTAATCAATTGTTATGATGTTATAGTTTTTATTACCAAGCCTAACAGGTTATGAAATGGGTGCTAAAATATTATGTGCCATATCTCATTATTATGTGCAATAGTGTTACCATGTGAAATATCACTATCAATGTCAATAATAGTAAAACTGATTACTATTACATACAAAACACAGATTCCTAATCACTAGAATCACTAGAAGTTCTTTTTATTGTAAGCTACTGATCTGCAGTATTTATGCCACACCATTTTTGTATATGTGTATTTCTTATTGAGAGTTTTTATTTGATTTATTTGTACTTTACTTTATGTAATTTATGCTCTGGTCTTTGTGTCTTTGTGTGTCTGTGCAGTCGTAACATAAGCATTTTCCTCTAGAATCAATAAACGTTTACTGATTCTGATCATCGATAATTTAAGAAGGTCAGTGAGAATTCTATGCTTAAAACTAGACTCACCAAAGACTCACAGCAGGAGACAATAAGTGACCTCACATTGTGATGCTCTATACATATGGAGGCAGTTGTGGAATTTGAGTGTATTGGCACATAGAGCGTCAATGTTGTCCTGCCTTCCTTAGTTAGAGGAGAATCTACCCTTGCTAATCTTCCCCTGGGACCCAATCAGAAGGAGGGCTTGCTGCGCCTTCGCTCGCCTGTCTGTGATTGGCTGGCACAGACGACGGGTGGCTGTGGGTGAGCGGCCAGAGCCTCAAAACTCATGGCCCCGCTGTGACATGACAGGGAGACTTGGTGCCATGGCAGCATCACAGTGGAGCTCAGCTCTGGGCCCCGCTCATGCCTGTAAATATTTACGTCTCCCAGGAAGTGGTGGAAGGCTTGTTTACAGTACCATGCGCAGCGGGGTTGGAGGGGTTTGATCCAATTTGATGGATATTAAAAAGGAGCATTCGTGGGAAACCTTGAGATGTTGCTTGAGGTGGCTGGCTGCTCCATTTTTACCCAGCTGTAGAAGCAGAGTGGCATGGAAAAGCTTCAAATAGTTCCCAAATAACATTACAAATGAACTATTATACTTATTATCCACTATGAAAATGATTCCGTGACTCAGTCTGAAAGCAAACTCTTACCTCTTTCCTCCTCCTTGCGGCCAATAATGTTGTCCTGAGGTACAGGGCTCCAGGCTTGCTGTTTTTGGTTTGTTAATCCACCCAGTGACATACGCAAGAATTATTCAATCTAACTTAAAACCAGTGAAAAAACAGGTGCAGATGATTCCAGATCAAGCAGTGATCAGTATACTGGTGGTGCTGAATGCTGAGTTGTTGGAACTCCTTTATCTAGGCTCCTTGTTTTTTAGACCAGCGGCGGCTGCTAATCTTTCAAACAGGGGAAGCTCATTTTAGGCCTACATCATGACGTTTTTTACATAATTTGTAAATGAATTCTTCCCTCTGTTCCTTTTTTAGAAAATGGTTTGTGACCCTGTCGTACTTCATCCACCTGGGAGCAGTGTTAAAGGGAGAATTTACACTTCCAGTCGGCCACCTGGTCATACTAGGAGAGCTGAAAAGAGCTGCTTTTTTTCCCTGATTTTTGCACCAAATCAGTCTTTGGCATTGGTCTGCCCTGTTGTTTACTTTTGAGTGTCTCGTCGTGAGGAAGATTGTTAAATGGCTTTGCCAGAATTACTATTACAATAAGAATAATGTTAACAATATTATGCACAACTTGCTAGCTCGCTGGTTTCCCTTCCAAGAGCTCCTTTAATGATATGAAACAAGGAGCAAACTCAAGAACGCTGTAATTACGTTTTTATTTATAGAATTTTGTGTACAAATGGAAATGGTTCATATCACCAGCAAAAAATACACTATGTGCAGCAGGTCGCCTCACAACTTCTCTCACAGATCTGCTGGGACCGAGCGTGAATCTCCAAACTAAAACAATCTGTCAATCAAAAAGGGTTTCCGTCCTTTAGACAGTCCCTCTAATCATCATGCAGCAGAAGTGACGATTTTGGTGCATTTATCCAATCACTGTCCAGCTTTTCTGCAATGAGACACACCCCTCTGCGAGAGTCCATTGAGCGGCAGTGAAGCTGGGCTTCAGGAGGTTTAATGCTCAGTGCTGTATGGAAGTGTATAAAAAGAAAAGCGAGTCAAACAATCTACAATACATACCTGATTCTGAACGAGCTGGTCATGAAGTTGAACTCAATCTAATATTGTAATATAGAGCAGCCGCCACTGTTTTAGACACTTTGCAGCCTGTCCCAGTAAAACATTTGTTCCCATTTCTCTCATTGAATCTACTCGATATTCCAAAGTTACGACAGTTTGACAGGCAGAACATTTTTAAGTAAAGTGGCCCCTTATAGTCATGCAAAACGCACCCCACCACAGCACATAATGTGAACAATATGAAATTCTTTTCTACATTTAAACCATTCACCAAGTGAAGCAGTGGGGAGCCACTGGTGCGGCGCCTGGGGAGCAGTGTGTGGGGACGGTCCCTTGCTCAATGGTACCTCAGTGGTGCCACTTGCAGTCCTGGGAATTAAACCAAAGATCTTCTAATGGCAGGGGCATCTCCCCAACCAACAGGCCACCAGCTATTTTTACACCAATAATGTGATTCAAAGCTAAATTTAAAGAAACGAGGAGTGGCTTGGGGACAATGCTTTATACTAACAATAAAGTTGACGTTAATAATTATATGCATTAGGTATATAATTTCGACTGTTTTGAATAAGCTTCCCAATTGGGGCACTGACACTGATAAGCCTGCTTACACAATAATATGAAATGTTTTGATTCTCATGGAATAAAAGTATCAGAATTCAACTCCCAGCCCTGTCAACAGCCCGTCACTCAGAACCAGATATATCCATGTATAACGACATGGAGATGAGTTGATTAGCCTGTGTTTTAAATCTCATTTCCTGCTGATGGACCTCCAAAAGGTTCTCCTTCTCTCTTATCCCATACTTTTTCTGCCAGTCCTTTCTCTCTCCTTCTCTCCTTTATTACCCAGGTGACCAGATGAGGAAAGTTTGGACAGACAGATTCGGTCATGTATGAGGGGCCAGTTGGGTCCCTAAGGTAAAAATATGGTGCCGAGTGTTGTTTTTGGCCACTGCTTTGTATTTTCTAACTATCGTGCTGGTGGTCGTGTCAATCCAGGAACTTTGAAGTCATCAGCATTTTTCCTTAGAGTTACACTTTCCAATAATACTGAAACATCTCAGGGTAACAATTTTTATAGATTAATTAAACAAATGACCTCTTTATGCTGTAAGAGCCAGTTCTTTCACACAGCCATCTGCTAACCGTTTGGCCATGCTGGTGACATGAAAGCACATTTTAATACTAGATACATTATAGCAAGAAAATACAAAGTGTTTGGTATAAAACCAGTGTGAAAACCGGAGACAGGCATACATTGGTTTTATGGGAAAAACTTTTTGAATATAAACTGGCAGGTATTCTGATTCGGATGCAGTGCCCAGCATCTTATGGCTGAACCACCAAGGGGGTGTTAGCTTGTTCTCTCTTACTAAACCATTTATGGTTATGGATGGCTAACAACATGTAGCTGTAGTCACAGCTGATTATTTGTACTTTTATAACTGACCTGAGCTTTAGTGTCTTAAAGTCTATTAATGAGTTTGCTGTGTGTTTTGCTCAGTTTTGGTTTCTCCACATTTTCTGGCCACATTAGCCATGGCATCACACCCTGTCTCAAATATACATTTTAGTGGTGACTAAACTGCGTGCTTTCTCTCCCTGTACTGACCTCTTCCCAAACCGACTTAGCATGCCTATTAGTATGAATTTTGTGATCCAGAATTAATGATCTGTTTTTGATTCAGAACACAGTCCAACACCTTCCCAGAATAGTAGAGATTGTCACTGTAGCAAAGTGGGGACTAACTAGCCTATTAATACTCTTGCTTTCAGAAGCTGAACAGGCGTATCTTCTCTATAACACCTCATTTTACTGCTCAAATGAAAACTATTCTGTAATGAATCAGGTGTGTTGGAGCAAAAGCATATCGAACTGGAGATCCTCAGGCTAGAATGATAGAACAAAGCTGGTGGTGCAAATGATATGCAGGTCACTGCAATAAGCTAAAGAACAATCCTGTTCTGCTCTGTGCGCATGACAGGGTTGATAATTAGCCTATTAGTTGAGTCAGGCAAGCTTAAAATCACCAGCTCTCATAGACAAAGGTATTTCAACTGCTTCTACAATTAGAGAGGTCTACTTTCATTTCAGTACAGAAAAGTGGTCAACCTGCCCTTACCAACATAAACTTAGCAATTAGAAATGCATCTTAATCACACCCACATTACACAAGAACATTTTTAGTGAGGACGAGACACCCTAAGTTAGCTTACATTCAGTGAGTCACCCGATCTCACTTTTTGTGCAGTTACCATACGATATACAATGTAGTCAAAAAATGGTCTGCGATCACGTTTTAGGACTATTTTTCATGCTGGGACAATGCTTTACTTTGTTGTGCTAGGACAACACTTAACTAGCCGATGTATTTTAATGCACAGTGCATACCACCGCTAGTATCAGTGGTAACTGGTCACTGTTAATGTTAGGGTGAGGTATAGGGACGTTCCCTATCTTACAACATTTCAACCTGTTTCAACCCTTTTTAAAACAAATATGACAAGGAATCAACTCATTATTTCTCTCCTACTGGCCCTCAGTCACCAGTTAGCACTGATACTGGTGATGTTACACTGTGAGCAATAAAATACAGGGTAGTGAAGTGTTGTCCTAGCACAGAAAAAAATCCTAAAGCACGACAGCAGTGCATATTTAGACTACAGCGTATATCGTGATGGCTTCAAGCAAACTTTATAATGCAAAAAGACTGAATATGACGTTAGTAATTATGTGAACTGCTTTGTCCTATGAACTTTGCTTTAGAACTGATAGCTAGTCAATTCTGTAGAGTGTGTAGGACAGCAAACACCACTTTTAGATTGTTTTAGACCATTTTTATTTGTTGAAATCATATGTAATGCTCTCTGAATTAAACACTATTTCAACACCTTGTCCAGTACTGACAGGGAAAATGCATCAGATTGCAATGATTTCAAGTTCAGCTGCCAAAGTAAATGCTCATGATCCCTTGTCCATCAAGCAGCCCATCTAAAAACCTTCTGCTAATAATGTAATGGCTCTTAAAATGGCTTCACAGATACAACTGAAAAATACAGGAAAGCCAAGTATACATATGTTTGAACTGGAATAGACAGGTGGTTCCAAGGGGCTGCTTTTAGACTGTTTTTAATTGTTGAAATCAGATTTTACCAATACCCTTTGCCCAACAATATCTTGTTCATTATCATAAGGTGTTGGTGACTACCATTGTAGAACAAAGAACAATATAGAAGATCAATTGAGCCCCAGTCTGAGTGAATCTCTCATGACCCCAGAACATGCAATTATGAGTGAACTTTCCGGAACCTTAGATGCTTGTGCTTTTTCTGTCTGTAGTCAGTGATCCTGCATCTGATGAGCTTTTTGCTTCAACAGCAGATCTCGTTAGTGTTCCTCTCCTTGCTGGATGCCGTCCAGAGCACTCAATGAGAGCTCATCTCCCACCCTAATTAAGCCCAGCAGAGCTCCGACCACCCTCTGAGAATCCAGTCAGGCTGCAGACGCTCACACGCTCACAGCAAGGCCGAACTTAGCAACACGTACGGCCTGTCTGGCGGGGTGGGGGTGGGGGATATTGATTACAGTTCTGGTGTTATGATGATAAATTCACTTTGTGTTCAGGTCATTATGGAAAGCCTGCAGCGTGGAACAGGGCTTTGGGGAGATAGACCGTATTGATCTCGGCCTGCTGGGGGATGGGTATGAACTTAGAGGGGGTGAATAGCAGGGGTGAGGCAACCCAGTGGAGGTGGTCTAGAGATACACATGCATTTAGAATATGGTGAATGGTAATGAAGCAGCATCTTGAATCCCCTGTGGAGATATTTATGGAGACACATATGGACTTAGACATGACAGCTATAACTATGGGAGATCCGGCAACCCCATGGAGTCACCAATGTAGAGATACATGTGCATTTCAATATGGCAAAAAACATTGATGTCGGATCTGGCAACCCCTGTGGGGATATAGGTGGAAATACCAATGAAAATGAATTAGATATGTGGAATTTAATGATGGTGGATCCAGCAAACCTCTGGAGATATAAAAGCATTCACCTGTGTCTAAACGTCCTGTCAAACAGTTGCTCATCAATCAAGAACCGTTGTCAAGCAGTGCAGCTTTAATTAGCCCAACTAGGTCTGTAAAATGATTAGTAGGAGTGAAAGAGTGGTCCAAACTGGGCCCTTGAGGACAGCTGTGAGATATCAAATAAAGTAATTAAAGTAAAGTAATGAAATATAAAGTGGGAAATTGGCTTCGGTTAATATTTGGCACTTTTCACACAGGTAATTTTTGAGTTTTTAACTCATATGCTTGTTTTCTATGGACTTGCACCCTTGAACAGCATTCGGTACTGTGCAAAAGTCTTAGGCACCTATGAAAATAATATTAAAAAACTGTTTAGATGAGCAGTGAGTGTTTTTTTCCACATTAATATCACAAAATGGATCAAATATGAAAATAAATACATATAGCATTATAGAGTAAATATAAATGTGATTCACTGTCAGCAAAACAGTATTTAGACTACATTGATCATATTTATGGGATGTCCTCAGAAAAACTGTTACACCAGAGCATCATAATGTTCTTCTACACTCATCAGTGAGCAGTCATGACAGAAGGGCACAGGTTTTCACCACTTCTCCATTTATTCAATAACCTGCAGATTTTTATTCTTGGTAAACACTGAGTGAACTATAAATGACAGTATGTCAAATTAAATCAAATTTCCTTTATAAGATAACAAAATCTGCAACAGTGCATGTCAGACACCCCATTAACTGACTGTTTTGATGCAGTGTCAAAATCTAGCCTTTTACCTTTAACTTTAAATGCACTCGTTAACTGTTTCATCCCATCGGCTCTCACTTAAGATTTTATTACATATGTAATATTTGTCTGCGATCTTTGTTACAGTTGAATGATGCATACAATATATGATTTTTCAGCTCATGAGATTCAAATGGTGAACATATGCTACAATTATATGTTATTAAAGAATAATAATAAGAATGGCAGGACTGGATGCAGATGTCCAAATATTCAAGACTCAGGAATCAGGAACTTTTGACCTGTGATTGCCTTGGAATGAGCTTGAAATGATCTTCATACGTAATGATGGGTCTCCATAAACAAAGGCCAGAAAATTGTCTACACTTTGGTTTCTGTGGTCCTTCATGGTTGTGAAAGTTTGACAGGATAGATACTGATGCCTTTGAAAGTTAGTGCTGGCGAAATCTTTTGAGGGAACCTTGAATGACCAATAAAACAAACAAATGGATCCTTGACCACTACCTGCCACTCAAACTCATTTTCTTCTGCTCCTTTAAACTCAAAACATTAGAAGGTGAAAGAGAATAAGAATGTGTGATTGCTGAAGCTGAATACTACTACTACTACTACTACTACTACTACTA
>JBBMFX010022830.1:0-12359 GCA_037832545.1 Rhabdalestes septentrionalis | reverse complement strand
TAACACACACTGGACTGGAGTTTAACACACACTGGACTGGAACCGGTTCTCACTCAGAGAGACGCAGATTTCAAAATGAATTATTTTCTGCCAGAACTGTACATGTAGGACTTGAAATGCACATTAAAATACACAGATGACCCAATAATGGAATATTTGTTGGGTTTTTTGTTGGATTACATGATTCATTAACCCATCTGGAGCTGCAGTCAGACAAAAATAATCAGAATCACAATAACACAGTTGAACGACCGACACAGTGATAATCACTGTGGGACTACATTCACTCATCCAGGCAACTGTGGTAGTAAAACAACCAAAAATACTTCCATTATTAAGTGTTTCTAAACAATTTAATTCAGAGTGGGCGTGTCAAGAACAGTATTAATTGTAGAAGGACATGAACGTACTGACTTGGATTTCTTTACAGTGGAGGTGAATGGAACCAGGCAACAGGCAGAGTATTCATAACCATCTCCTCTAATAACCTCCTGTGTGGAGCTTTTAGAGGCAGACGTCTGGTTCCATTTATGACCACTGTGAACACCTCTGACACCACAGGTCTCTCTGAACAGACCGTTTCACACGAAACCGCCCGGAATAACTCACAACTTCACCACTCGATTATGCAGAAATGTGTTAAACTTGGTAGTTCCCCTTCGGGTGAGCATGTGAAAGTCTAACAGACTTCATCCCATAACGAAACTCAGTGTAACAACAGATGATCGGTTTTAAAAGAGCCACTTCCTCAGGAATAGATCTGTGACAGGTGTGACTTTCACTCCGGTTCTCCAGCCATGTAGGTCGTGACTGATGGAGGCTTTTATGGCTCCACATCATCTCCCCCAGCCTAAACCTGAGGGATCGAACACACCTTAAGCCTGATTCATACTTATACTGCTCCAGCATGTCGGATCAGTTGGATCGCCATGATACGACGTCGTTCTTTGCAGCAGGGTCGGACCAGTATGAATAAACGGGCTCCGACGGTACAGCGCCGTGTTGGAGCATATTTGCCTTTGCATGAGCATGAATCAGGCTTTAGTTTCCTCGGCCCTGAGAGCCAGTTACCAAAGACTGCGTCTGAGTAAGCCCTTAAAAGGTTTTTGACCCAATGCAACTAAAGAAGCCTCGGTTTCAGAAGACACCCAAAGAAAAAAGAAAGAATATTCATAATCATAACATATCCGTTCACACAACTGATGGTTAAAGGAAAATCAACTGGCAAATTGGTGGACCAGACGTCTGCCTCTAAAATCTCCTCACAAAAACGTTGATACATGAAACGTCTGATGTCTCAGATGGTTTTCTACAAGAGCTTTGAGAAGCTTTTGGTCCTAAAACTGAACCCATTCATGGTGGAGGGATACATGCAGGGTGCTGTGAGGCAAAGAAAAGTGAATTAGCTGAGATTTGTCACCATCAACACTCAGAAGGCATGTGTGGATTCACTTGTTGTGTTTGGACAATAAATAAAATTGTTCTGTCTGTGTTGGGCCTATTCACTAGCAATTTAAAGAAATCGAAGTCTGTTACCCATTTCATATTGAACTCGTTCTGAAAGACGGCTCAGCAAAATGAATGATGCAGATGGGCAAGCAACCGCATGACAGGCAGATCATTATTTTTTACTCATTCCCAATCTGACCTCTGAAACCTAAAACCCAAGTTTAACCATTTAAACTGTAGTTTATGATCTTTAAAAAAAAACATTAAACTGCAGAAGGTCAACCCATGCTGTTCACATATTATGCTAAATGACATTTTGTAAATAATATAAACAACAAAATATGAAAGGTCTGTGCTACAAGTGTCAGATATATGATTTTGTATTTTAGTTTCTTAAAATCCTAAATGTTTGAGTGTTTTCAGCCAGGAGTCCAGACAGACTACAGCCATTCATTCTCCTGAAACCTCATTTAATGTGCAAACCAGTAATTTTGTTTAAGTTTAAGTCATTCTTTCCAGAACTTTCATTTTTCTTCAAACAAAATCAAAATATGTAACCTACCAGTCTGCTAACTTGTAAAAACAGATGGTTTATCTCATTAGCTAACCCGTTAGCATGCCACTTTTGCTGTTTTTAGAAAGTAAATTAAATTTCAGCTCTTCAAATTAATATCACTTAAAGCCTAAAGAATCTAAAGGTCCTACTTAACACTAAACTAACGCTCCTCTAGTGTATCTGTCTTCAGGTAATATCATGCTGGATTGCTAGCACGTATGCTAAGCTAGCAATCAACACAATACCAATAACAGTCTAAACGTTTAATGTTGGTATTTCATACAGCTTTATATAATTGAAAGGATACAACTCGTACCCTAATAAATCTTTATGTCACCAGCAATACAAAGATAGAGCTCTTATTAAGCTTAACTGCACCTTTATTAGATTACTCTGCTAACTTTCAGCTCTGGGTTGCAAAAGTCTGTTAGATCTGGAGGTTTATTCTATTATTAAAGGTTTGCTTCAACTTTTTATGTTACTTTACTGCTATAAAATATTACAATAACTTAAACAACCCTGGCAAGAGTGAGATATCCCTTTAAATTAGTCGAGGAGTCTAGAGATCAGGTAAATAAACACTGGTTTCCTCCATCAGCTCACAAAGTTTCAACTCCGTGACATTATTTGAATAAAGTCAAGAAAGCTCAAATGAAGCTTTATAAGAGCTTGATGAGCTCTGAATGACAATAATTTGTCTGATCATGCTCGTAGATGAAGTGTCAGCTGATAGGTCTGCATGACTGTCAGGTCCTGGAGGAGCTGTAATGTTCTCCAGCCTGCATTGAGGAGCCTGTGTTCTTTCCTGCTCCAGCATGCACAACAGTAATGAAATATCATGATCTATAGCAAGAAGCGGAGGTCCTAGAGCAGGAGGGAAGGTCACGTAGGTTCTAAAGGTTCTAAAGGGTTTTCCAGGGTTGTTAACACACTATGCCCAGCCTGCAGGCCCTGAGGGACAGAGCCATGTGACAGCGGGAGAAGCTGCAGGAGAAGATCAGAATAGAAAAAGTCGCCTGGGTTCTAAAGGGTTATGCAGGGATGTAATAAAGGTAAAGCACTATTCTCAGCCTACAGGCCCGGCTCGGGCTTGCAGAGCCATGTGACAGTGTGAGAAGCTGCAGGGAGTGGTGTGCAGTGGTGGTGGAGCTCCGTACCTGCTGGGAGGTGAGCTCCACATGCAGGGCCCGGGCCGAGGAGGCTGCTGTGGCCGCCGGGCTGCTGCTGCCGGCCGCGGAGGACACCACGAAATCCCACGACGAGTTCATCCTCAAACCGGGCACCCTCCAGGGCCTCTCCCTTTCATCCAACAGCCTAACTCATCCCCGTTCGCAGAGCCGTACGAAACAAATCCGCAATAAGATCCACCTCTTATAATACACACAAATAAACCCGTCCGGTCGTGTCCTGTGATATAAACAAACTGGAACTCTGCTCAGGGAGCCATTACCAACCCAGCGCCCCTGCCCAGCCCCGCTCCACGCTGATTGGTTCTTAGTCACGTCAATCACAGGCAGAGGCATAATAGCCCAAGACGATTGGCTTAAAGGCGTGTCAATCAAATGGAAGATGGGCGGGGACATTGCCGTTAGAGAACTCGTGCTGAGCAAAATATGAGGAAGTGGAGGGGCAACGTGACCATTATTATGGATTAAAATAAACAAACAATGAAAATATTAAACAAAAGCAATACAAATACAAATATTATACCTAATAGTCGAACAATTTATTATCAGTAATAACAAAAAGAGACTTTTGTGATAATAATTGTCAGCTATAATAAAAATAAATAAATATGGAGATAAAATGCATATTAAATAGTAACATTTTGGATTTGTACTCCATTTGCCTTAAAAATACCAAGCTATGCTGGAACAAACAATGCAATTATTTTGTATGTTTACTTGGGAGTGAGTATATTACTGCAACAAAAGAGTGCATTAAAATAAAATTGTAAAAAACAACCAAAACGTATTTTTTTCCGAACTCAACACAGCTTTATAGATTTATGCGATAAGTAAACATGTAAGGAAAGAGAAAAATAGGAAAAATCCTGTTTTCTTCCTGAAGTGCTTCGGTATTGGTGCCAAAGGACGTTGCCGTAAACAGTTTTGTCCACTAGAGGGCACCATTGTGCTGTCCTGGTTTCAATGGTTAATTGATGAGGTAAGTAATAATACATTTATAGGATATTGTAGCTGTGAGTATAAGCATGTGGTTAAAATAACATAAGGCATTGTGAAAACCAATAAATACATAAAGATACAGAAATGTTTGTATACAGGCAACTATTATACAATATCATTTCTGAGTGTTGGGGAAGACCAACTTGAGCTCATCATTTAATAGTGCGTTTCAAGATTTGTGGTCACTTTTATTGTCATCAGTAGCTGTGAACACATACACAGCGTGATGAGATGTTTCTCCACGGACCACGGTGCAACAAATCAAAATTTAACAGAGTGCAGGCCACAACAGAGACAACACACAGCACAATAAATAAACAGCTAGCGTGGACACTGCATAATTATTCCAGAATGATTAATATAGTCCATAAGTTTAATTGTCATTGAACAGGAGGCAGTAACAGCATTGAGCAACGTGCAAGGAATGACAGATACAATACAGTAAACAGGTTCTGCTGTGAAACAAATGGACAAAACATCACGTGTACAGTTTCACCCCAAAAACTGACTGTAGTTGTTCAGCAAAGACATTTTAGCTGTAAGCAGCTGCCGCAGCTTTGTTTAATCACTGATAACAGGTTCAGAATCCGCACAAGCAGGTCTGTTAGACATTACTGAAGAGCTGAACACAGACTGAGGCGAGTGGGAGATGACTTCAGTTCCCAGTAGTTGTTAGATGCTTTGACCTCGCAGCTCCAAAAACAAAACTAAAGAAGCAAACATTAAAATCTGATTGAATTTTATTCCACAGTCAAAAAAATCGTGATTGTTTGCAGAGCCATGGCTTATCTAGTAGATACAAAATATGATATTTACTTTTATTATAAATTGTACTGTATACTGTTTTATATAATCTACTACCTTTATGCACTCCAGATCACTTGGAATGTTTATCTGAATCTATTTTTACATTTATTTTTATCGATTGGTTTTTAATTTATTGTAACTATATGTTAAAGTCTCTTGAATGTTTCAGGGACTCATTTCACCTCACACTGTTCTATTATAACCATGTTTGTGACAAATTAAGTATCTTAAAATCTTGATACTTGAATGTGAAAGCTAATATTATTTTCCCGACCAGCCACATGTTTCATCTCTGAGGAAACAAACTGATCTCGATTCCAAAGACAGTGAGTGAATCCCAAAAGCACCTAATACGAAAACAAACTAGTGTTTAAGTGTGCAGTGTGTACTGAAAATTACGTTAACTCAAAAATCCAGTGTTTACTTAAAACTGCTCATTTGCGGCCGCTGTGGCTCAACACAGTTTCAGTTTCTCAAAATGCAATCAACCAAATCAGAAAAGTTACATTGTTTCCGTTTTGGAAAGAAATGTGTGTGTCGCAGCGTCTTGATTTGTTGATTTGTGCTGTTCATTCCACAATAAAAACGAAAACTCGGTGAATGAAGCAGTGCTCCTGTGAGGTAAGAGCTAAGAAATGATCATTCATGTCAAAAAAGTCTCCATCACTTCATATTGTTATGAAAAAATGTATTAACAAAATGTTAAAGTTTGTGCATGAACCTGCCAAACTCGAACCATTAAGATTAGCACCTATTACAAACTAGTACATATTTATAGTGTTAGATAAAGTGCGTAATTGGGACACACCCATTAATGTGCGTATTTTTCAGTTAAATTTTATTACAGCAAAAAAGGAGCTGCGCAGTAGTTTATGTATTGTTTATTCTAATTAAACATACACAAGATGAACTGAATGAATCTGAGAGTGCAGAGAACAGCAGATCACTGGAAATCATTGGAGCTCGGCAGGTATCGCAGGGTCTCACTGATCACGTCTGGCTTTCGTATATTTTAGGATTAAATAGTTCAGATTTACCCCTCACAACCCCACCCAGAGGATTTCCAGAGGGTGAGAACACATCAAACACAAACTCCTGTTGCATCTAGAGGGAAAATCTGGAGGTCATCCGGAATTTATGTGAGAAAACTGCAATTTCATTATCTTGTTCCCACAACTTACTAAGTGGTGGCCCTGCATTAGTTATTTTTATATCTCGGAATGTCACTAGCAGCTCTCCTTACATCTGCATCAAAATGTTAAGCTTTTCCATTAACATTCCATTAGGTCTTTACAAACCTTTATGTGTATTCTAATAAAACATACATAAGTTGAACTGAAAGAATCTGAAAGAGCAGAGGACCCCTGATCACTGGAAATAAACTCAAAAGCTTTTCATTCCACATCCATTTACAGATCAATCGCAGAACTTTCATGTTGAAGGACTTTGGAGCTCCGCAGGGAACCCAAGGTCTCTCCTCCTGTATATTTTGGAATGCCTCTAATATGAAAGATTATTAACATTGTACAACTGATCTGAGTGCAGCTAAACCATATAAGTTGCAGTGGGATGCTAAGGTAAGAGTATTTGACCAAGTTGTGCAGAAATCATATCTGTAGAATGATGCATGATGATTACGCAACAGTTTCTTTCTTCCAGTTCTGTTCCTTTATTGAAGCATTTTCTCGTTTACAAGGGTGCACTTTTGCTTCGAAAATCCCAGTATGAGGAAACATGAACGTTTTAAAGAGGTTTAAAATAATTAATCCCCCACGGAGAAACACCGCTTGTATGAAAATACATGAAATAAAAAGAGAATACTTCAGAGGCATCTTAATAAATAATCTCTTCAGTGATTTCACATGAAAATAGTGGTTAAATCAGCCGATAAACAGATTCTAGATCTGTTCAGAGCCTCACTGGTGGCATTCTTAATAAAAATAGTGGCCACAAATTACAGATGTGCAGGAATCGGGCTCTAACGTAGTGCCACAGATTAAGTAATTAAGGAGTGGGATCAAGCTCGTTAAGTTGTGGTTAAGATTTACCCTTCACAACCCCACCCAGAGGATTTCCAGAGGGTGAGAACACATCAGACATGAACTCCTGTTGCATATAAAGGGAAAATCTGGACGTGATCCGGAATTTATGAGAGAAAAGTGCAATTTAATTATCTTGTTCCCACGACTTACTAAGTCGTGGCCTTGCATTAGTATGTTATTTTTATATTGCACAATGACATCAGCGGCTCTCCTTACACCTGCACCAAAATTTCAACATTTCCATTAACATTCCATTAAGTCTTTACAAACGTCTTTACAAACTTTACAACACCTTCTAATCAGCCTGGGAGAAGCTCAAGTATGATCAGACCATCTTTCCATCTGTGCAACACGGAATAAATTATACATGAATATAATCACTGTTTCTACTGCTGCTGCTCACACAGCAGACTGAAGCACCGGCTACTTCAAATGAGTGTCTATACGGCATCATTTACTGCATTGCATGTGCAAAAAAGAATAAGAATAATAACTTAAGGGGGCAAAATGAGCATTTTCATCAGAGAACAGGTATAAAAATGATCGAATTTCACCTAAAGACACATTTTCAAGGGATATCTGATCATCATTTATAAGCAAAAAGCATCATTTATCAATATAGATGATCACTGTTTAATAGTATTTTCATGGGTTACCGTAAAAGAATCCATAAATGAAGTCCAGCATTTAACGAATAAAATCTGTTACTGAACAGTGCCACCCGGTGGCAAAGATACAGAATTACACACAGCTGTGTAAATGATCAATATAATGGAAGAACAGGTAAGGATTTTTTTCTTTATGCAGGGGTAAATCTATCATAAAGTAATGACCCTCCACTCCGTGGCCTAATGTCCAGAATGTTCTGCCTGTGTCCTCGGGGCCGGGTCCACAGTTCAGTCAGGGCCCGTCTCAGCGGACAATCAAAGGGTCCGTCTCCTTCAGGCCGAAGCGTGTCTTGTATTTGTGGAACAGTGTGGTGAGTGAGTTGATGTACATGGTGTGGTACAGGTCCACCTCCTCCGGAGTCGGATCCTCCAGCTTCGGCACCGTGATCGGCTCCCCAACTGGAGGAGAAACATTTAAAATATTTAAAACAGCTCAGTAAACACGGCGCATTGAACACTCTAGTATTTCTGCTGTGTTTTAGTCTTTTTTTACAGCAAAGCAAGTGAAACAGACTTCTCAACACAGTGCAAAAAATGAACATAACGCTATTGCTTCAGCATGTGGGTTTGGTCCGCCCAGCATCCAGTCACGTAGGAAACCACTGTAACTACTAAGCAAATTCCTAACAACCACCTAGAACACTAATGTTAGAAACCACTTTCTCTCTGTGTTTGGTTTCTCAATAATAAACGTAAGTACAGAAGTATTGGGACACGCCTGTTTTTCAGGGTTTGAGCCTGAAACTGGATGAACTGGAACGGCGATTGTGATCCAGACTTTCTCGTCCAACATCAGTGTCTGACCTCATAAATGCTACAGAATGAACGGACACAAATTCCCACAGACACTCCAACATCTTGTGGAAAGCCTTCCAAGAAGAGAGGAAGCTGCTATAGCTGCAAAAGGGGACGAACTCCAGATTAAACTCCATATTAAAGTATAAGGAGTTGAACACAACACAATTAAAGTCCGTGTTGGTGCAGGCGTCCCAATACTTTTGTCCATGTAGTGAAAGAAAGGCGCTTTTTTTTTGTTCAGGGGTCTTAAACTGTATAGGATCGCAAGACACAGTGAGGTAAGTATCAGCCGGTCTCTCTGACGGATCAGGGTGTTCTCTCACCGACGGTGTTGATGGGTTTGCAGTAGGGCACCATGCCCCAGCTCTCCGAGGAGAAGAAGCCGCAGCCGTGGAACAGGCAGGGCGCGAACCCCAGCAGCTTCTGCAGCCGGCGCTGGACCAGCCGCCACCACGAACCCTCCTCGAAGATCACCTGCTTGTACGCCTCATTTTCACCAAACGAGTACACTGGCACCAGGTCGGCCCTGAGGTAAAAACACACCCAGCCAGGAGTTACACAGGTTCTCTCTCACAAATAAAAGTTCCTGAACTTCTTCACTCTCTCAGTCTTCTTTACTCAATCTGAAACCAAAGCGCTTAATTTATCCCTCAAAATTACCTTAATTTTGACCTTAATTAATTGAAAAATTGCAAAGATTAAAACTGATTATGGGGTAAAACTACTTAATCACTACTGTTTCAAATTTGCCCCTCAAAAAAACCTGCCTTACATTTGAGATTATGTGGTTTCACACTTAAGTCTTAAATCCATATTTAAGGGAAAACGAAGGGATAGGTTTACAAATTAATGGCCACTTAATTCAGGGGTTTGGTGTATTTTCAGGGGTAAATTAAGGCAGGTTTAAGCACATTTTAAGTACATTTTGTTTCGTAGTGACACAACTAATTTACTAAAATGCTTAATTTGAGAGCCCGGCACTAAAACGTTCCTCTAAGGCATCCCAAGATAGACCCATTTTTTTTCACACCGCCACTCATAAAGAGATACACAAACTTAGAGGTGTTGTCTTTACTGCTCCGTTTAATGAATGAAGTCCAACTTTTCGCAAGCGTCTTGGATGCTAATTCTCTCCGTACATAACAAACTACATTACCCAAAAACCCTTAGGACAACAAATACGGTGGCTCTACCAGCCCATAATACATAACGAACACCTTAATTGTTGAGAATAAGCGCTTAGGCACTAATAGTTTTTGGACTGGTTAAACGGTTCCTCTTCATTAGAGGAAAAGTTAACAACTACCGCAGCTTACAATGTAAGTTAATGTAACACACTTTCATTTAAAATGAATTTGCGTTGTGCAAACCAGACTATTGCCAGTAACAGCAGGGCTCTTTAAAAACAGGAATTTGCATCTTCAGAATTTTTTATCAATAGTATCCAATCAAGTGTTAACATTTAGTTGTAATGAAATATGTGAAATTGTTTTAAAGAACCATGGGACCTCCTGAACATTGTGAAACCAAATGGGCCTTTAAGTAAAACAGGTTGAGAATTACTGCTCTACATATATCTGGGTTCATGCCATGCCGTGTTTTTAAGGACACTATTGTTTTCCTTCTAACTAGCCTGAACGTGGAAGTGAAGGTTAAACAGGGTCCTACATAAAGGCCCTTTATTTCACTTTGACCTAAAGTAATGCAGATTTGATGTTTAAGCCGGTTTGGAATCTGAGCTCTGCAGCTCTTTACGGTTAAGGAGAGTTTTTTTTTTTTAAGGGTGAGGTTTCCTTTCTCAGGGACCAAAATAATTTCATCGGGCCTCGGCTGACCCAGTCATTGCAAACACATTAATTACACTTTTAAATTCTCTCTTTTAATGTTTTAATCCTAATTCTAACTAATTCTAATGCTTTATTTGGGGGGGGGGGTTCAGTATTTATGCTGAGTCACTGGTTTATCCAGCTAATCCAGGGGTCAAGAGGTCACAGACCTCACACAAACATAACCCAGATTTTAAAATAAAAAACAATAACGAACTTATGGAACTTCTGTCCTTAAATTAAGTAACATGAGTAGGTCAGGAAGATAAGTAAATGTGTAATATTAAAGTAAAAATGACATGTGTTGTTTGAACGTCAATATAATAATAATAATAATAATAATAATAATAATAATAATAATAATAAATAATGAATAATAATAATGATGATGTTTTATTAAACACCAACAAACCCAAGCTTGAACTATTTTTGAATAGTTTGCTGCAAAAAGCAAAGGAAATAATAATAATATTTAGTATTATTATTATTATTATTAATATACTAATAATAATACGAAGAAGGGGAATGTTTTATGAAACATCTTTTTTGTTTAATTTTCTTTCTAAAGCATTAATATTCTCCGAGCTTCAGGAAGGAACAGGATCAATATTGAGAAAAGAGGTGAAATGATGAAAGACTCGTGTGTAACTCTGTGCCAAGCTTGCCGGGTTACATCGGGTTTACGGTTAATTTTTCACTTTAAGCCGTTAAACTCAGAATATCATGTAAATTTTTGCATTTTGTAATAATCTTCTGTGATGTGGTTTGTTTACATGAACGTTAGGAATGCCCTACAGCTGTGATAAGTGTTTGTTTCATTATTTCTGAATGGTTTTAATGCAGATTTTTGGTGTAATTTTGAATTACAGGGTTAATTCGTTTGTTTACCCTTTCTGGAGGGCCAGCTTCACGAAGCCCTTGCGGTTCTTCAGAGTGACGGAGTTCAGGCCCGGGGCGCAGTCCAGCGACTCCGCGGCTCCTCCCACCACGATGACCACCGCGTTCCCCGTCCCGTTACGGGACAGGAGGTAGTCGATGGAGTTCCGGTTCACCGGACAGATACCTGAAACCCAGCAATGATGAGCAAAACTTGATCATGGACAGTTAAACGCAGTGAGGTGTTTTTTTAAATGAAAGAATACAATACAGACAATCAAAACAACACAAACTTCACCCTGTTTATTGAAGCGGGTGCTTCGATTCAAAACCAAGAATAAATGTTTTGAATACATACTTTAAGAGTTTAACTGCTCTGGGTTGTATTTATTTATTTTTTTAATTTAACCTTTATTTATCCAGGTAAACCCTCTGAGAACGAATTCCCTTTTACAAACACAAGCTGGCCAAGAGGCTGGCATTGACAACAACGACGACATTAAAAGAAAATAAAAAGCGAGAGAAAGAGGAATAAAATGCTCAAGTGTGTGTTCAACAGGAACATGTGTCAACTATAATGATTTGGAGTGAAAGATTAAGGGTGTAAAATATAACACTAAGAATAATAATTGACGTTAACGTTCAATCACACAAGAGGTAAAGTGTTATTTGTTTAGAAACCCGTACTCTCTCAAATAAAAGACACTTTTCTCTGATAATATATGATTTGCCACTAAAGGCTCTAAAAGATTTTTGATCATCTGATCCTAAAGTGCAGGTGGACGGAAAGTTCTGCCAGAATCGATGATCACACAGGACAGGTTGCGTCACACTTCCATCAATACTGACCCCAGAGTAAACAGATCTGCTCTGACTGGGACAGAGCAAAGCTCAGAGGTCCCTGATACACTCTTATCACCTGTTTCTCAAAAAGGACAGTTCTTCTGTTTCAGCTGATAAGAAAGATTAACCTGCAGGGACTTATCTACTGGCTGCTGTATCGCTGAGGTTTAGGTAAAGAAGCCTTGCTCAGATAAATCTATATAAATAAACCAGATTTATCATGTTTATTACGTACATGGAACAACTTTACATAGGCCTGAATAAGGCACATTTATGTTAAAGGTCATTTATAATAACTGGGAGGGAGG
>JBBMFX010022810.1:0-12361 GCA_037832545.1 Rhabdalestes septentrionalis | reverse complement strand
CAAATAGTTTAAGCATATGTGATAGATACTGCACCAAAGTTCATCAAATTCAAGAAAAGCCTCTTTACTTGTGAGCTTGTCTTGGAACTGGAGCGTTGCAGTCAGGCTGGGATGACGTCGTTGCAGGCCTGGAGTTGAGGGTTTGCAGAGCCAAAGATTGAAGAGAAGAATGCCAGAACAGAAGATGCAGGAGGAAAAGCAAGAGGACGTAGCAAGAGAGGCGGAAAAATGCAAGAAACGATCCACTTAAATACACATTGTGGGTCAAACCATCCTTCCTTCATCCAATGGGAGCTAGGGCTTCGTGATGACCCCGAGGCACAGGAGGGGGCTAGGGGGAAGATGAGCTCTCACTCCGGTCTGATAAATAAAAATGATTGTTACCAGGTTAAAGTTGGATAACTTTCATAGTGTTCACCATAGTGGCAGGCCACTGGCAGATTGGGTTTTGTGGCGAGCAGAGTTTCAAACAGAGTCCAAACATCAAGGATCCCAGCTATATTTACAAATTATGGGTTGATTCATCAGTATCCTCTATTCCAGACAAAGTCAAAACACATGCATGCACATTCTAATAGATGTAACCAGTACCAGTATATTAGCAATCCTACACCTTTTGTGTGTCAAAATCATTGAAATCCGTCTTTCTTTGTCCTCGACGCGCGTGACTTGCACATGGCCTGTCAGCTTGATTAATGGTCTTGCTTAGCCCTGACTGGGCTGAGTGTAAAGAGGCTATTGCAAGGTTGCCGTGTAAAAAAAAAAAAGGTACTTCACTGAGGGTTCTGAGACCCAGGATGCCAGTAACTCCTCCACACAATACCTGAATGGTAATTAGCAATTTTACAAACTTGACTTAGAAGAAGAGGGAAAAGAGAAAAATGTCACTTGTTCTCCTGGCACGCCACTTGGGTGTGTGTCTGTGTGTGGGGGGTGTTTTGAGTCTTTCAAAGGGCCTTTTGCTGATCATGAGGGGTCACTCAGAGTCCATCTTGATTAACAGCCCACAGTCTCTTCCTTATCTGTGAATGGAATGTTAAAAGGTCTCTCCGATGGTGATGTAGAACAGAGCCTGAACCAGACAGTCCTTTGTTCTCTGTTCCTTCCATGCACAGAGAGATGTGAGATCCTACAATAGTGTGTAGTATAGTGTGGCCAGTTGTATCAAATGCCGCACTGAGGTCCAGCAGAACCAGTAGAGAGACAAAACCTTTATCAGCCGACAGTAAAAGATGATTGACTATCTTCACTAAAGCTGTTTCTCTGCTATGGTGAGTACAGAATGCAGACTGATATTTTTCATATAGTCGGTTATTTTGAAGAAATGAACCTAGCTGTTGGGCCACAACTTTAACATTTTAGACATGAATGGAAGGTTAGAGATAGGATGATAGTTGGAGAGCTGTGTTTTTTTAACAGTGATTTAATAAATGCAAATTTAAAGGTTTTTTGTAGATAACCAATATTAAGTGAGGAATTTAACACTGCTAGGAGAGGTCCGATTATTATTGGTAGGACATCTTTAAACAAACGTGTATGAATAGATTCGAGAGAAGAGGTCGAGGATTTTGAGGAGAGGATAATTGAAGAAAGTTCAGTTTGTGACTGGATTAAATGCTGGTAATTTCTCCACTACAGTTGAGGTTGGGACAGTATTTTTGTATATTAAGATGGGTGGCAAAGGTGGTGTAGTTGGATTTCTAATTTGAACTAGTCTAATTAGTTCAAATTTATTATGGAAAAAGTCCATAAAAACTTCACTGGAGAGATTTGCAGGAATAAGTTGTTCAGCACCTCCCTGGTTTTTAGTTAGTTTAGAGATAGCACTGAACAGAAACCTGGGGTTATTTTTATTAGATTCTATGAGAGATGATATGTAGGCAGAGCCTGCCGAGGTAAGTGCTTTGTTGTAGTCTCTAAGGCGGTGTGAAAAGATTCTAAATTAGTCACTCGCCATTTGCGTTCTAATCTACTCGTCTTTTGCTTTACAGCCCGTGTATCATTATTCCAGGGAGCAGCTTTTTCTGTCTAAGTTTTTTACGCCTTAGAGGTGCGACGTAGTTGAGTGTGGATCGGAGAGAGTTTTCAAGGAATTTGTTAAGGTTATCTAAGTCTGCTGGACAAGAAGGTGTGCTCGGGATTGATATTTCGGCAAAATTCTCAGTAAAACTATGGGCTGTGGCAAACGTGATTGCATGTTTGATACGGAAGCAAGGGGACGTACTTAGATTTTGATTGAGATGCAGATAAAATGTAATGAGGTAGTGATCTTAGATTACCATAGACAGAGGGAGAATAGCTATATTATTCACATTAATGCTGAGAGTTAAGATAAGGTCGTGTACGGCCACAGCAGTGTGTAGGCCCTGTAACATGCTGTGGGAAGCAGTAAACAGTATAGAAAAACAGACTGAAGAGAGCTGCTTCTGAGAGGCAGCTGATGATTCTTTCATATAAACAGCAGGGAAAGGCACATTTTGGTTGATATTGTAATATCTAAACACCTTGCCGACATGCATTATTAATCAATAGATTGCAATAAAATAGGTATTCATGTATTTTTCAGTTTTTCCCTATATCTTTTTACACAGACTGACACTGTGGTATGTTTTTATTAGTTTTTTTTTTGTTGTTGTTATTTGACTTATTTCTTCTAAACAGCCTCATATGTTGCTGGATTACACAACAGACCTCTGCTGTGATATGCTTACCAAAACGTTGGCAGTAGATCCTTTAAGTCCTGTAAGTTTTATTGTGTGTTTAATTAGCTGTCAAGCACTAATTGGAGCACAATTCATTAGGAGCACAATTCAACATCTTGAACACTTTGTCATGTTCTTCAAACTGTTTTAAGAACAGGGCCATGTCTTTTGACTAGTTTTGAAATATGGGCATGATTCCAATGTAAAACATCAATTTATATTTCTCTCAGTGTGTTTGTACACTAGCTAATAGATCAAGTTATCTGGAGCACAATATTGATCATTAAAAAAATTGTGGTTATATCCCCTCTGTAATATATGGGGATAGATAAAAGCTCCCTTTATAATGTTTGTCGGACAGACAATGATGTCAAACTGACTGTTATTTTTGTTTGTCCTCAGTTGTGTCCAAATAGTTGGGGAAATTATTTTTTTAAAAATTCTCATATTTGCTCAGTTGTGCAGAAAAAGGCATATGAGTTACTTTTTCAGGTATCAAGTAATGTAGAAATGGGAAAAATACCTTTTTAAGAATGACATATTTATGTAAGTTGTGTTCTGATGCTTAGGTTACCCATCATTAGAAAACAGTGGTCTTGTAATAAAACATTTTGGGGGTTAGTTGTATATTCTTTCTTACTGTTTTTAATTCAATATTTTTGCAATATCATGAAAATATTCTAAGGTTTTTGTGGGAAAATTGAAAAAAGAAAAAATTGATAGTTATTCGTAGTACATTACTGTACAATAAAAAGTGTAATTCTTCATTGGTCACAGAGCTTTTCCACATTGCATTAGTTGTAGAAAACTATGGTGCTTATTGAACGTCTTTATGTTGTACCCTTTAACTTATGATATCTATGTCCTACAGCGCACCAGCCACTCACCCTAGAACATGCAGACGATAACACCTCCATACTTCTTACCAGCTCCAATCCTTTACCCTCCCCTGCTGTCACAACTATTCAGTACAGTCAAGACTCAGCTGTGTCTCTAGAGCCAGATGAGGATGTATCCCTGAATACCCAGCAGGTCCTAGGCAGCACAGAGACACTTAAGCGGGGTGAAGATGAGCACCTGCTTAGCAGCTGCGAATCGGCCAAGACTATCTGTGACACTCAGGATGTGGATGAAGTCAAGGAGTCCCTCCAGACACATCGTATCCATATGGAGGAGCAGGAGGCTCCACTCAACAGTTCCATGGAAAACAGAGTTATCACTGAATCAGAAGAACGAGTACATTTAGCTCAAGAGGAAGCACCACGCAGGCCAGACAACCTTAAAGGCATCCAGTCCATTCAAAATAGCCAGAGCGACCTGGCCAGCTTGGGCCTTGCCTTTCCGGCACAGAATGGTTCTCTGGCAATTGCTCGATGGCCCAGCGTGAGTGACCGCACTGCTCCATCTGATGACTGGGAGAGTTATACCTACTCACCTGACTATGAGAGGGCAAACAGCAAGACTGATTCCACAAGTGACAGGTAAAAGGCACCTCAACCTATCTATTGAATGTATACCAAATGTGATAAGGAAATTCTCTGTGATTGCAGGAAAAACTCACTTATGATAGTGCCATGTGTATAATTTGTTTATGCAAAATTGATCAGAAATCTACCTTTTGTTACCCATCTTTTGCTCATTCTATTTACTTGACTTTGGGCTTTAAGTGCTAAGAAATAAATGTTAAATTGGCAGTTGTTTGTTTTTGTACCTGTTAGAGTAACATGTTAATTATCACTTATCACACAGGTCCAGAAATTCAATTTGGTGTACATAGCTCTTTACAAAAGTCATTTATTTACATGTGAAATTATAAGATGCACATGTAAATAATTTGATTCAGTTCACAGTGCTGAATTTATGTGATCGTTTATGCATCCATATGGCTGTACATCCTACTACACATTTTTAATCCTACTAGATTGACAAAATGTACTGTTACGCATCAGATGGTTAGTCCTGGCAAGATTTTGTAAAGTTGACACCAACTGCATGTAGTTCATGGCTTCAAACTACTAATTATTACAAACTGTAGTACATATTTCATTCATTTTACTCTGAACTGTAGCCATTGTTTACAGAAAAGCCTGTTATTTTGTGTCGTTTTGTTGGTGTCATTTTTAGAGCATTCTGTGCTCTAAATCTGCTACTAAGGAATTACCTATCATTTAACTGACACTATTGTTTTAGTACAATAATTATGCAAAAAAAAATTATCCTGAGGTTGTAGAGGAAAATTTTATATTTACCAATTAAAAATATTTACCAATTAAAAATAGAAGATTCATAAAAAATTGGCATAGGCAGAATAGTAATTTATCCTTGGATTATACATTATCCTTACATGTGCACATTTAAATAGGGATTAAATATTCTTTGAACTTCCTTTGAAACATCTTTTGAACTTTTTTAGCTACTATTAGCAAATCAGACACTTCGTGGTGTGTCATGAAGTGCCTGATTCATTAATTGTAGTTAAAAAAGTCGGGAAACTATGTTAAATATAAATAACAGCCGTTTTCTTTCTGTTAACAAAGGAATGGCAATTAGAAGCTGCTCTAAATTTACCATATTTTGGGTCGGGATCATGGATGTTGAAAATGGACAGGTATGGCCTGAGTGTGTGCCTAAAGTAGAGTGGAGCATCACTCTTTTTTTGTTTTTTTGCTGTTGTCGAGAGAACACAAAGTAACCAAACATATCTGGGGATGGTGAAATCCCGCTGTACTCAGAAACAGGAGGTTTAAAATTAGCCAGTCCGAGAGCATTATTCATTTATCCTTGCTACTGATTTACTGCTGACCTGTGACGCATCTCTGCCAGATGCAGTCCAGCATTCCCACACCATAGTTCCACGTGGAAATGTCTCGAGTTTTTCGCTGAGTGTTCTCATATTTTTGGTTATATTGTGTGCAACCAAATAAAAGCCATGTATTGTTTAGGGCTGGTCCGAATGCCATTTTTTGAGCTTCGAGTATTCGGTATAGAAAAACATCGAATACTCGAGGCTTCGGTGGGAGGGGGCTGAATATATTCTTATCTTGTATTCGCCATCTTGGATTCAGAAATCCATATTTTCAAAGTAGAATGATAAACAAACCGCTAAATACAGCTTTTCTTTTTCTGCCTCAATAGCCACATGGCCCGTTTTGAATTTGCCGCGAGACCCGGTCGACCGGCACGCTCCTCTACCGAGTATTAGCCGGCTAGCCAGATAGCGCCTTCACAAAAAGCCACAAAACACGACAAATCTCGTTCAAAGATCAACTCGAATGCATTTTTCCACCACCAGCCAGCTGTAAACAGTTGTGACGAAGTGCAAAATTAACAATTTTCTTACTTTTTTCACGTGGATCCACTGAGCAGGCACCAATCTGCCTGAAACTTCACAGTAAAAAACAGCTTTCATGGGAGGCACACACACACATACACATACACACATATATATATTCAATTAAATTCATTTTAATTTTATTTCTATAGCGCTTTTTACAACCAGGTTACCACAAAGCAGCTTTACAGAGTCCAGGTCCGAGCCCCAAGTGAGTAAGCCGAAGGCGACAGAGGTGAGGAAAAACTCCCTCAAATGGAGGAAGAAATCTCAGGAGGATCCAAGACACAAAAGGGGATCTTGTCCTCCTCGGGTCGACCTGTTACAATGGATGACATGACATTAAAAAAATATATAAGGAAAAAACATATATATATATGTTTTTCCTTGGTCCGAGCTGTGGGATGAAATGCACCGTTAGACCCGGAACGCATTTTAATTCTCTGCTGCTGCGTTAAAGACAGACGTGCATTTTAATGCTCTCCGGCTCTATCGGTTTACAGCTAATACCTCCAGTGGGTCAAAGGGGTTGTTGGAAAGGTCTCCTGGACATGAAGTTTGAGGGGGATTGGTGCCTGTTTAGTGGATCTATGCGTTTCGGAAATCCCAAGGGTAAAAAATAATGGGACAGCTTGTATTTTTTTTTTCTTCTTTCGAATATTCGAACCTCAAAATGAAAACTCGAATGCCACCCTGCCGAACGAATATTCGAATATTCGAATATTCAAGTACAGCCATAGTACTGTTATATTCAATTATATTAGTTACTGTATTTACCCTGCTTATACCAAAGAAATTAAGGGCATAACAAAAAAAACTCATTTGCATGAATTGCAGTACAGTATTTCACAATGTACAGGACTTATACATGTTGACCGTTTTTAGGGTAATCTGTTAAAATGAGTTGAAAATTAAATTAGCATATTTGGCAGGATATGTAGCGCTGTAGTTTACACCATAAAATATCCATTCTGGGCTTCTTTTTTTGTTTTCGGGAGTTTTTACACAGATTGCACAGTTGGCCATAGATAAGAATTTTCAGTAGATCTTTGAAAAGTGCTTGCCTTTAACAAAATGAACATCAACCACAACCCCCTGAATTTCATAATCTTTTTTTAGAGGTGAAAAGCTAGTCATTAAAATGTGGGTATGTCCAGAGCATGAGCCATACTCCTCTCTACCTACTTTGTTTAGGTCGATGCCTTTTTTGTTTTGATCCTTGACAGTGGCTTCCAGCAATTTTGATATGCTTAGATGAAACAATTTTATCGTTAATGGTACAGTACTGACACTAAGATGCACTACTGTAGAGCAGTGTTGGGCAGGTACCTATAAAAATAATTAGTTATAGTTTCTAGTTACTTCTCACAAATAGTAACTGAGTTACATCATTATATAAGTAACTAATTAGTTTGTATAAGCTGCCTTTGAACTTGTTGGACTTGCCATGGTTGTGACTCCTGGACAGTGGCGGTTCTAGACTAAAATTACCAGGGGGGCCGAGGGGGGTGTCAGTGCGTTTTTAGGGGGGGCCATATGCGAATGGGGCGGTGGGATAGAGGGTTGCGTATGTGTGTCAGCGTGCACGTGTAGCGCTTTTAAGTAGTCCGTGTAGAACACACGTAGCATTAGTTTTGTTCTTCGAGCCAGCGCATGTCGAGATTATAAAAATTATATTTAAATATTTGGCTGTTCAGAGCCGGGGGGCCATTAGAGGGGCCAGGGGCAATTCTAGGGGCGCCCTGGCCCGTCCTGCCCCCCGTGTAGAACCGCCTATGCTCCTGGATGTTGGCGTGTGTGACTGACCGTGTGTGTGCTTGTGTGTGAACATCTGCACTACTCTGGCTTAGATTGAGTAAATTTCCATGGTTTGCCAATCAGAGGCAATCATCGCATTCTCAGTTACACCACAGGTACAGACACACCAATCATCATCACTGGTTATGTGTCCCGCTCCAGCCCTGAACACCCACTGAGAGAGACCCTGCTCACATGGAAACCGCTTCAGTGTTCTCAGATATAGTAACGCGCATTTTATTTTTACTGCAAAAAGTATCGCCGTTAGTAACGCCGTTTATTTATAGCGCCGTTATTTTTTGCTACAATGTTAGCTGCTGATGAGAATAAAGTAACTTTGAACGATGAACTATGTAGAAATAAATAGTAAGATGAAACTATGATTCTCCATGCACCACATAGTAACATGTAGCAACATATTACATTCAGTATTCAACAGGATGCAAGTTGATGGTGGTGATGGCCTAGTGGATGGCCTGGACCAAGAGGTCATGGGTTTGAGTACTACGTTAATCGTACCCCCACTGTGTTCCTGAGCAAGGCCCTTAACCACAAGTTGCTCCTGGCTGACAGTCCCCTGGGGAATGGAAGTTGCTTTGATGAAAGTGTCTGCTAAATGCCATAAATGTAAGTTACAAAAGACAGTAGACAGCGGACAAACGGTAAATAGACAGCAAGTGTGGAAGTTTTTTACATTTCTGGATTGATTATTGCACTGTATGAGTGATTATTGCACAGGGGGCAGTAGGTAGAATTAAACAGCGTGTCACTGATGTCAGAACAATACAAAAAATGGACAATATAGTGGTGTAACAGCAAAAGAGTGGAAAGTGAATCTTATTCAACCAGGATGAAAATATTGCTTCCTATAAACATACATTATGGCATATGAGCATATGACATAGCATTGGAAACATATTCGGAGTGGAAGTTAGGATAGCATTGGCCAGATTCTATGTAGAGTCTATGTAATGGGTGAGAAAATTCCTACACAGTCCCTGTTACCAGCTCTGTTAAAGCAGCGGGTTTGATAAATGTTTTTGACAGCCGGAGCCTCCCCGATTACCTTTTCAGCCGCTCTCACTATCCACTGCAGTGTGTTACAGTCTGAAACATTCCAGTTCCCATACCAGACAGTGATGCAGCTGGAGAGGAGATATTTTATGGTACTCCTATAGAATGTGGTGAGGTTTGGTGGGGGGAGGCTCGCTCTTTCGGTTGCCATAAAAAGTGCAGGTGCTGCTGAGTTTCTAGGCGATGGAGGTGGAGTTAAGGGTCAAATACGTTCTCCCATGATATGGATGCATAACTTGTTCACCCTGGAGAGTAGTTGAGTGTGTCAAACTTTACATAGAAGGCATTGAACATGTCGGGGAGAGAGGCATCGCTTTCACAGAGAGAACTAAGCTAGCTTTCTTATGGTGCTATTTGTGTTTCTGCCTGTTTTTTCTTAACAAGTGCATTTTGCCTCGTAGAAGACATCCCCTCAGCAGAGGGGCAGTAAGCCCAATAAACTTTTGCATCTTTTTCTGTCCGTCCATTCTCTAACTTTGATATGCAGTATATTGTGAAACTGTCAATCTTCTGTACGAAAAACGTATATCATTTCTGGTCTTTCACCATTTCATTCATTCCACTTGGCACTTGTTACACTAGATAATTTGACATCAGCAACTCTTGCCTCTCTCCCCCAAATGACACTTCTAGTCTCTAGTCTGTTTACCCCTCAGTATCTTTTAAATTCCATTGTGTCACTCATCCCACCAGACTACGCCTCATTTGTAGTTTGCACTAATTTAAAGTGCTCCTGGCTGGCCTTCTAAAGGTCACAAGACCTCTTCAGATAATTCAGAACACAGCAGCACATTTGGTCTTCAAAATTCAAAATTCTCATACACTACTCCACTGCTCTGAACTCTTGCTGGCTTCCTATTTCTACTTACATTAGAATGGATACTCTTAAAGCTCTCCTACAAAGCTGAAATTTATTACCTATTAGCACTGGTCAGACCATGGGTCTCAGCTCGCTTCAAGCACAGCCCGTCCTCACTCAATTCTTCTCCAATATCAAGACTATTATCAGTTTTGGCACCAAAATGAAGTAGCGAACTTTAGCTGACTGTCCAAATTTTTGAGACCCCTTCAGAGGGTGACTGAAGACCAATCACTGTTTACTTAGGATATCAACTACATGTTCATGCCATTAACTAACATGACTAACACAAACTTCACAAATACCTTAAAAAATGTCTTCTGTGTTTGATCGATTCCGCCCTCAGATAGAATCTTAGCAGCTCCTAATTTTAAGTCTAGGATTACTAATGTGAGGGACATATTTCTCCATGAGAGTTCAGTAGGGGTGACGCAGCCTTGAGATCCAACATGGCAGCTTACAAAGACTTCCAGCAAAAAGAAACACTGGAAAAGAATGATCAAACCTCAACACTATCACAAACTCAGCTTTTACCTTGTTTGGATCACACTATACATCAAGTCTGGAAAATTTACTCTACAATGTTTACAGCCATTTCTGCAATATCTGCATCATGGCAGCCGTACCTAATGAACAACAGCCTTGGTGAGACTGGCACACTTTGCAATGAGTTCTCATGTTTGTAACCTGGAACATTCGTGGAGCTATTTCACAGGCAAAGCTTATCAAAACCACTTGACCAAATAATAAGCAGACATATGCCTACTGCAACTCACTTGACAGAATCAATAAGCCAGAAATTAAAAATCCCAATATTTAATCAAATATACTCATAAGATATAATTCTAGAAACGAGGTGTCTCGATTTTAATAAACCAAAATTTTCTCTACATGCATAATAAAGCTATTATCAGCTCTGAGATGGATATGTAATAAGCATAACAATTAACAATAATAATGTAACTGTTGCAAATATATCTTTTTCCACATATTTTTTCACACATTATCAGATTTTAATCCCACCTTCGATAGATCATCTACTGCTTTTAATATCAAATTATCACTCTACTGAAACGTTGAAACAATACATTAATGATTTTGGTGTCATATATATGTCATATTCATCCTACAAGAAAAAAATTAACAAACTGGGAAAAAACACGAATTAAAAATCAAATAAATAAATGATAGTTACAGGAAACTCAAGAGAGCAACATCAAAAGAAACGGTCCAAAACTAATCTATAAGTCAACAAAAAAACTATAGTTATCATTCAGAGACTTAGATATGGAAATTTTGAATTTTGAAGCTGGAAAATACACGGCAAACCAACCTAAACGGAATTTTTTTAAAATCACTTACCCCACCTATTAAAAATGCAACAGGAAAAAACATTCAATCTCGAGAAAAAATAAATTACATTTTCAAACACTTACAAAAAATGGTAAATCCCAGATAACGAACCGGACATTGTTGTTTTTTTGTTTTGTTTTGTTTGTTTTTTTTAGATTATAGAGAATTACCCAAACTCGACCATAAAACAAATGGATCAATTTGGTATGCCCTTATCATTAGATTAACTCAATATAGCACTTAATAAAAAGGCCAACAATTAAGCCCCTGGACCTGATGGCTTCCCTGTTGAATTCTTCAAACATTTTTGGAATATAAACTCGCCACTTAGAATTGTGAAACCCATTAAATATAGCTTAGCAGTTCCTCTGCATATGAATACTGCTCTTATCTCCTTACTGCTGAAACCCAGTAAGGACCCAACTACCATGATTTCCAAACTTCAAAGCGCACCTGATTAAAAGCAGCATGCTCTAATTTTAGAAAGAAAATCAATTTTGTACTTGTACAAGCCGCACCGGATTATAAGCCGCATGTGTCACGTGTTGTAAAAGGAGATATCTACACAGAATTTTTTTTTCTTTTAAACGTTACGGTAGCATAAAAAAATAGCACGTGCACATGGTTTTATTTTTGGAACAGTGTCTGTAATTCCATCTCCAAACGGCCGGTAAAAATATATGCCATATATATACTGCAGCCTACCAGGAAAATCATTGTTGCCCAACTTCATCATCTTTATCTTTGTCATGAGCGGGCCTTAGGGGACCATGCCTGCCTTTGGATTCACTCGGGCTCGCCCTGGGAATACAAGCCTCCGGGATTGGAGTTTGAGCTTCATAAACACTCGTCACCGATGCGCATAAAACATATTAACCCCAAATGAGCCTATAAAATATGTACCTCCCCAAAGGTCTGTCTGCAAATCCATGTCTGTCGCTGGGTCAGGTTACGAGGCAAAATGTTTTTGGCGTTAGGAAAACAAAAACCATGCATTAGCCGCACCGTATTATTAGCTGCAGACATCAAAATTTGTGAAAATTTGAGAAAAAGGTAGTGGCGGTATTTACGGTATTTACTAGGAGTGTGACGAGATCTCGTGGTACAAGATCTCGCGAGATCAGATTTGTCTCATGAGATGCGTCTGGTCTCGCGACCCCATTTACGCCCTCTTCCCGTTCAAGGTTTCAGTAAATAGCAGTGCAAATGAGCCTGCTGTCATTGTTACTGAGGCAGTCAAAGAAC
>JBBMFX010022800.1:0-12362 GCA_037832545.1 Rhabdalestes septentrionalis | reverse complement strand
GTACAGATAGAAGAGCAGAGACAGAGAGAAACAGAGACAGAGAGAAAGAAAGACAGAGAGAGAGAGAGAGAGAGAGAGCGAGAGAGAGAGCGAGAGAGAGAGCGAGAGAAAGAGCGAGAGAGAGAGCGAGAGAAAGAGCGAGAGAGAGAGCAAGAGAGAGAACGAGAGAGAGAGCGAGAGAGCGAGAGAGAGAAGAGGATGGAGGAGGAGAAAAGAGGGGAAAAAAGAGAGATGAGAGGGAGGGAGATGATAAGAGAAAAAGAGGGAGAGAGAGAGAAAGAGAAAGAAAGAAAGAGAGTGTGTGAGAGAGATAGAGAGAGAGAGAGAGAATGAGAGAAAATGAATCAGCACATTCGAGTCATGTTCCCATTTTTCTCATACTCTGAAAATGCAAGGCAGTGTAATTTTGGAACGTACTGAAATGGGGCTACAGCACTAGGGTGCATATCGTACGTCGACGTTTTTGTCTGTTTATTGAAAAAGAACTTCTTCCTCGAACTCTTACTGAAAGCCATCGTCCATGGGTCTGAAAACAGTGCACAGAATAGAAAAGCATTGAATGCCGACCGACAGCACACCAACTCCAGAACCCAGTGCAGGCAATATATTCCCTAATTCCCTAGCAAAAGCATGGGGGAAAAAAGATAGTGTTAGATTTAGAAGTACAACAAAGCCTTATTGAAGCCAAGTTATGTTTGAAAACCAACATAAATGTACAGGTTTAATCTGTGTCCAGGGAATTTTAGCAATTTCAGCATATTTTAATTAATCATGACAACTGAGGACTTAAGGGAAAAGTAGACCAAGTCCAGTTTCTATTGTTTTGAGAAAATCTAAGCTGCATGGCAAATCACTTGTGGGAAAGAACATCACTGCCATCTAGTGAATATTCCAGAATTGCTTATGGACTTGGTTCATTATTCCCCAATAAATATACCGAGCTTAGATGGTATTGACGTTGAAAAAACTGATACCCAAAAAAGCGGACTTGGTCTACTTTTCCTCTCATGGCCTCAACTATTTTTTGCTGGACTGTGAGAGATTGAATTTTAAGATGCCAATCACCTCATGGACCTTGCTTGTACATCACTGCATTCTATCAAACATTAACATTTAGCAGGCTAAAGAGGGGGTGCACTTGAGTGCCATTTGGTGCTTCACATCAGTAACATCAGTCCTCCAACTCACCCCTAAATACAAGCTATAATATTTTATAGTATTTTGAAAAGCCCAATTCACAAGTGAAGTGCGGACATCTTACCGCTGACTGTTTTGATGATGTAAAGCCCACTTGGCAGAAAGTGCCTGTCGTCTCGGCCTGTGTAGGACAGCCGGGGCATTCCACCTGAACTCTTTGTCATCTTCATCTCCAATCTGTGGAACACAAAACTGATCTACACACACACCATGGTTTCAAGCAAGGAGGACGTCAGAACTATGGAGTGTACAGCCCCCTGTCATTAGAGCTACTGACCGTACAAAGATTTTGTCCATCTCCTCCAACCGATAGACCTCTTTGACTCTGTGAATCATGAAAACAGTCAATAGAGGACAAAGAGGAGGGAGAAAGGAAAGGAGAGGGCAGAAGAGGGAAACAAATTACCTTATTGGATTCATGTCCGGCCGACTGGGTTTGGAAACTGCTTTCACAAATTTCTCGGCCATTTGAATCCTGCAAGAGACACACAGACAGATTATGTTGGGACAAGGCAAAGTGGTATAACTGCTTAAAGCACTCAAATGAAAACTCTCTTTTTATGCATACTAATTCATACATAAAAGTTACGTTTGATAAACGTAACACACAAAGTTGTTTAACAGCAGAGTAAAGCAAGTTGGATTCATGTCAGTGCAATAAGCAGACACACCTCTGGTTGAAATGCTGATCTCTAACATCAGTGCCATTTAGCACCAGTGCATCCAGAACATGGACAGCGCTGATCCTGCGCTGGGCTTTACCCTACAAACACAGCAACACAGTCCGATCACTGGACGCCCTCATGCATAATAACAAAAATCTAAATGTTATCATTAAACAAGTCACCAGTGATATCAATCATGTAAATAACTATGTTGTTTACTTGAAAACAATGCTTTTTACTGCTCTATGGTCATTTTATAAACTAGGAAGGATTCGCTGCTTCCTCACCTCTCCCTTCAGCTCTTGTACGATCTCAGCACTCAACAGAGTGTCTCTGGGCAGCTCCAGCTTAAAGTTGTCCAGTTTCCTCCAGCGCTGTGGGGCTTTGCCATCCCAAGTATAGATCTGTGATTTCTACACACACATTTTCGCAAGTTTACCAATTTATTCCGGATTCATTTTAGTTGTTTGTGTCATTTTAATGGTGTACACTCCACACTCGCATGCACACACACAGCCTCACCCCAAGGCCTAGGAGAAACATATGTTCTCCCCCTCCAACAATGCACCGATAGTCCAGCACATGCTGTAGTCTCTCCAGAGTGCTGGAGTCCAGAGGCGTCCGCTTGGAGCTAAAGCTCTCAATATCCAAACCCTAGCAAACAATACATACAAACACAGAACATTTCACCCAGAAAGCCAGGCTGAGATTGTGCTAACTTGATAGCAATATACACACAATTGGACCATCTATCTATTAGAGCCGTATGCGAAAAACACCACTACTATATTACCCGTGCAATTATTTAACTACATATTGCAATTTTAATTCATCAATAATGTGACACAGTTAAAGATGATTCAGCATTTTGGACTTAAGTAAAATTAGGATTAATCAATACATTCACAGAAAATCTATACAGTAACTGCCGTTTTATCAAGGTGCTCAACGACACAGCAAGCAATATTTGCGTATTGCAGCCTTCTGCATTATCAGTACTGCAATGGCAATATCGCAATAAGAATTAACAATACATTTTTCATTTATACAATCCAACAGCAATCTGACCTTAACAAGTTCATAAAATTTGGCTTTGGGGTCTGTGGAAGTAGGTGCGACTCTGGCTTGATCAGGAATCTGCAAATAGACACCGAAAATGAATGTCTGAATATCTCAATGAACCTACATATTTAAAACAGCCAATGAGCTATTTAGTAACTCATGCTGAGTAGTACAAGGTAAATTATGATCCACCATCTTAATTTTTTTCTACTGTGATTGGCAAAAAAAATGCAGGTACCACAAAAATGATATTTTATACTTCAACATTTAGAGTTAAACTATGTTTTACTGTTAGATTTCTGGTAGTTCTTGAAAACAATGTTTTATAACGGCCATCTTATAAAGTGGGCAGGACAGTGCTACACTAGGACCAGGAATAAGAACCACTGGAGTATTAAATTAACCTTTTATTAAGAATACATGTAGCCTACTTCTCAAGAAAATCATAGTCTTAATCGAAATATTAAGCTACTTGGTTTTGGTTTCTGTTAATTACCTCATTTTTCTTATGTTTTATTAGTCTCTTTTTTCAGTTAATCAACATCTCATACTACAGCCATGGTTTGGACCAATAGGACTAGTTTTATCATTCTAACCATGCAGCATATTAGTGATATTTCCACACCAGGTTCTATTAGAAACTAAAAGTGGAGGAGTATGTGCGTTTGGGAATCAAACCAGAAGGCCAGTGACTCCTACTGAATTACCACAACTTTATCACCATCTAGTGCTTCAGAACAGAAAAGTAATACTCATAATCCCATAATCCTTACTAATAATGATCATTACAACCAAATTTGTATTGCTCTGTGACAACAATACCAGCAAAAAAAATCATACAATAGACCAGAACCACCAACATTAAATAGTACTTTAGACCTAAAAGTGAGCATGTATTTATATATACTTACCCCCCACAGTCTGAGACACTCCTTACGAATGTCAGCCTGTCTGGGCTCAGACAAGGTCCTAACCAGAGTGAATTAAGGAAAGGGGAAAAAAACAAAAACAAAAACAAAAAAACAACACAGACACACAGATAAAATAAACTGCGCACACAGGACACACAACACTCTCAGAACAAGTGCAACAAGAGACAACGGGAAAAACAGTAAACAACTTACGGGTCTCGAACATAGGCGTGGATTTTAGACAGGGCTTTGATCTGCACACCACAATGGCTGAAATAAAGAGAGAACAAAAAAAAGACTGCATATATAAACTCCTTAATGATCTTACCAAAATACATTTATAAACATTTATAATGGTTTCCATTATTAGTAAGTTATGAATGATCACAAGTTTAGCTATCAAGAAATTTAAATGCACTTCTTGGTGGACATGGTAAAGTGATAACCATGGTTAACACATTAGTTGGAGTCATTGAAGGAAATTCAACCCTAACATACAGCAGCTCAGACAATAGAAGCAAGCCAGTGGAGGCCTCCCTTAAAAAACTATTAGAATCAAAATCATAGGAATCAAAATCAGAGGAAAAATTATTCAAAAAATTAATTTGGAAAAATAAAATCTGAAATTTCTATGTACATAAAATGTTGTGGTTGGATAAAAGGTTGATATTACTATGAAAAACTATAGACAAATGAATGCTTAGTAATTTACTGTTTAAAACAAATAGTGTTTTTCTCTATACCAAATGAGTTACTGCACGTAATAGAGATCAGTAGCTGTATATAGTTGTAGCTATTTGTAATATTGACATACGTGGTGATTCTGCATGTGGCAAGACTAATGTACATAATAATAAAGATATTACACAATTATAATGATTTAGCACCCAGTAAGAAATGTGCACTATTACACAAAATGATAATGACTATGTAAGTGACTGAGGCAGAGGTGTGTAAAGAGATGAGACTTTACTTCTCGTTGGAGCTGCTCATGTGCTGGTAGAAGTCTGTGTCTCCTTTGATGATGTCCAGGGGAACCACTTCAATAACGTCTCTGTCAGAGTGCCTGAACTGGTTCAGCTTCAGATTCACATTGAATAAGTACTCCCGAACAGCATCTGAGCCTGGCTTTAGACTTTTACACACCACATACCTACACACACACACACACACACACAAACACACACACACACACACACACAAACACACAAACACACACACACACACACACACACACACACATACAATGTGAAACAAAACCAGAATTCCCATTATAGTTATACCACACTTAGATTGTGTGCACAGATCACTCCATGTGGAAGAAAATACATCTGAAATCACAATTAGTGCTTTTGTTGCTCCTCCCCAGACCTTCACTCAGTACTTTCTGGCTGCCTGAGACGGTTTGCTGGCCACGACAAACTTTAACACCTATTAACATGAAGTCATGCTGAAAAATGACAACCACGAAACCTGTTTCCTAAAAACACAATTCAATGGACACCTGCTCACGTAATGATCAGCATCTCTTCTATTTCCATAGGTTTCCTATTGCAACCTTCCTATTTTGGTTATTCCTCCACTAACATCTCGTGTTGTGGCCTAGTTTCCTTTTTACCAGCCGAGTCCAACAGCTTGTTAAGGTTTGCAAGCATTCTCTTGGACTTTTGCATTTTAAGACTTGTGCCAGTATTTGTATTAGAATCGGAAATTCCAAAGTAATTCCAGCAACTGTTATGTCAGTGATTCCATATTTTTTCCTCAAACTAAATTTCTTTTTGTCATATCTATGATTTGTTTATTGGCTACAATGTACTGAAGCTGGGCGGGATCCTCTAAGTGTGGTGATTTTCATCCTTTTTGCAGAGGGTTAAACACAATACAAAAGCAGTCACATTTATTCCATAACTCACTGCTTTTCTTTAGGAGGAAGACCTGCCTTCTACAATTAAACCTCCCTCCTCACAATGTGCTGCCTGTGAGACCCCAGGGAGAATCTATTTATAGTCTTGTGATTACGTAAGAAAGACATATATCTCTCTCAATAATTCAACACACAGCTGAGCATGGGGGGTGGGGGGTTCACAGAATAAAAGAAATGTAAAAAGGTTTCTGTGTATTTCCTGCATTAAAGCGACAAGCACTGCTGTGAGGCTAAAATTGGCCTGGGCTAATGATGCTGGTGGCCTATTTTAATGACCCTCTCAAATGAACTACATTTCAGGAAGGGACTCCACTGAGCAAGCCAGGCTACAAAATCCACTGTCCTCACACACTCAGTGTTACAGACTAACACACAAAGAGACAGAGACACTGGACGCACAGCTAAAGGAACCAGGCTTGTTTTTATAATTTATAAAAATGTTAATTCTGTAAAAAAAATAAACCTCAATTCTGCATCTACCTTCATAATCTCATATCAAAATACTGTTGTGTAAAATGGTCTTTAAAATATATCTGATCTTTAAGTCATTGTAATAAAAATACTTAAACAACGTGAAACCTCCTAATGCATAAATTATTAAACTGAAAATAGCCTCAATTCTTGATATACACACAAAGCCTCTCAAAGATTCCAGAATGCTAGAATACAACTGATTCATCCAGAATGTTCTAACTGGTCACTCGTAATAGTATTTGTGACAAATTAATTTCAGTTCATCATCTTTTTTGTTTTATGTCAAAGACAGATGCTCCGATAATATATAACGGAACTATCCAGATACCATTTTAAAATCATTGGTCAATCAATTAGGGCTGTCATGGTTACATCATGTCATGATTACATGATGAAAAACAAATGAATTAAAATGTGCATTCTTAATGAACCCGCTTAATGATCACTGCAATCTGAATGATAAAGTATCCGAAGGCCATTATAAAATCCTCTATAGCAGGTTCCCCACAACAAGGAGCCACAACCATACGAATGTACATTTTGTATCTTTATGATCTGACCACAAATGCATTTTGAGTATATTTAGTTTTCTATTTTAAATTGTGTGTATATAATTAATCAATTATGAACTGCAACTTTACCTGATTCCTAATATAACTGATCACCATTAACTTTAAACCTAAACCTACATTACGTTTCCTCTATCTTGTTTCACACGTTGGCTTTAATATAATGCCAAAAATATCTCAGACATCCGTAAAACTAAATTCCAGTAAAGCCGTGAAACACCAAGGCCATCCTCAAATTTGAAATCGCAGGCAATATTTATTTATATAAGTTTTTGTAGTAGTTTTTCTACATGGTAACCAATATTGCTACCATTTTGTAAATATTTTTAATGACACCCACGTACTGTATTTTAAGTGTAAGACATCTACATGATAGGTCAACTTTCACTTGTTGAGGATACAGGACTCCTTGTACTGACCTTTGTGAAATGCACACTCAAAGATAACAACAGGAGTGCTACATTTCTTCCTTTTCTATCCGCCTGACTGTGCACCAGTGGAACACAGAACCTTCAAGAATCCTGCAGTTTGTAGCCTTTTCCAGTTTTATATGTTTCTTCTGAGCATGTCAAAACTGAATTTTTTGGTGACAGAGCAAGTCAAATTCAGACTTTTAAAACAGTTCTCACATTACATGAGTGGGTTCATTTATACTTGCAGTCCACATTTGCTAAAAATCTTGAGATTATTTATATTGCCAGAGCAAATATATGTCATAACACACTTCATAGGAAAGCAACTATACAACATAATATAAGGCACATTTTCCATTCCTCATTCTGTTGTCCAATTTGAGACGGAACACGTCTTTTACAAATCATTAGGATTTGTCCATTTTTTAAAGATATTTTTTCCTGCAATGTAAAGGGCAGCAGTGTTTTCAAAATTATTTTACAAAATGCTTTGTCCCGATAGTGCTTTAGCACAGCCCACTTATCAGCGTTCACCACTGTTTCAAGGAAAATCCTCATTCTACACACAAACAGGCCAAAGCTTTTAGCTGAAGCACTCAGAAATCTACACATTTTGAACTCAACAGTTTTATGTGATGGGAACAGCCTACCTCACTAATGAGCGAAACAGACTTTTCGAATGTACAGGGCAGTAGAGTGCTGCGTTTTCTCTTCTTTGTTGTAAAATGTATGCCGGTGTGAGTGAAATGTCCTTGAAATGAGACAGTGGACGCCGTGGCTTGATTTCCTGATATGATCAGCCCTCACTGTCAAGGTTTGGGGTTCCACACAGGTAGACAAACGTACTCCTGAACTAAGCTTATTTGCAGTCTCTACTAAGATTACACACAACATTAAAACCACTGACAGGTCTATTAAATAGTCCATAAAATCTGCACCTGTCATATTAGGCAGTAAGTGAACAGTCAATTCTCAGTTGGTTTGTTGGAAGCAGGAAAAACGTGTAAGGATCTGTACCAATTTGATGGGGCCTAATTGTGATGGCTTGTGATGGCTCCAAAATAGACGTGGTGTGTTCCCTGCAGGTGCTGCTTAGTACCTGCCACCAGCCAACCACCAGGGTCACAGATGTTTATGTCTCATTGAAGGATGTGGGGAACAGGTTATCCTGTCTGGGCCGATCCCAGAGAAGAGCTACTGTAGCACAAATTGCTGAAAAAGACAGCATGCCTGCTATGACAGAAAGATTTCCAAACACAGAGCGCAGCACATCCTGCAGCTTGTTAGACTGCAAACGAAGATCAACTGATCCCGGTCCACGGCCAAAAACATCTACAGTAAACATGTAAGAATCAGAACTGGACCCAGGGGCCATGGAAGTGGCCTGGTCTGATGAAGCATGTTTTCTTTTACGTGATATGGCCTGTATCACTGGGGGAAAACGGCAGAGGCAGTGTGCCTATCCGGCCAATGTTCTCCTAGGTCCTGGCGTTCATGCAGATGTTAAAGTGACAAGCACCACCTACCTAAACACTGTTACTGACCAAGTGCACACCTTCATGGCCATTATCGAATGGCCACGAATGGTCAGCAGGATAACGTCACGCTGCAAATTGGATCTGGAAACGTTTGAGGAACATGACAACGCGTTGAGTTGGCCTCTAAAATTCTGAGATCTCAATCTAAACAGGCATCTGTGAGAATGCATCAGACCAAGTAGTCCAATACATGGACGCCCAGCTCACATCTTGTGCTCAAAAATGACAGAATTCCTCCAGCGGTCCTATGGAGTCCATGCTGGTTTTAACGTTAAGGTAGACTAGGGTATCCCCAGTCCACACATTATGTTCAAGTTGATTAGGTGGCATTGTTCTGAGATTATTTTCTTAAGATTTTTAAAAATCATAATTGGTCACATGTCACACCATAGTGTTGTCTTCCACACCCTTCCTTCAAGAACAACACAAAGTTCACAAGAGTCACTGGACTCAGACCCGCGGCCGTGTCAGTGTGCTACAGCCCATGTCCGAGCACCCCGGAGCAGCATGTCCCCTCTATTAAAAGACCCCAAACAAAATATAATGAAAACACATCTTCAAACAACAGAGGGACTGGTTGAAATAGAACCATGACAGATGAGAAAAAAAGACTGGCAACCAACCAGAGCAGTAAAACACCCTTGGCATGAGTGACAACTCTGCTGCAGGCGTCAATGACAAAAAGCCTGGCCTGAGCAACACTGACATTTAATGAACTCCGGGCCACAAACAGTAGCTTCGCTTTGGACTGCCTCGCTGATTTTCAGGCATTAAACTTCAGAGCTGAATTTCATCTTTGCTTGTTGAGCTGGGAAACGCAACAGCTTCTTCCTCTAAATGTCATTCTGACTGGCCTCATATCATCATATCTACTGGCCAATAGTGATCTGTTGTTTAGGAATTAAACAAACTGTGAGGATATTTAACTGATTCTACCATGATAGTGTTGCATCTACAGCTTTAAATCAGGATGTATTTAAGTTTACATTTCTCAATGTACAATTATAACTTAGATGTGCAGAGGTGACAGACAGAGGGCAAAGATAAACAATAAAACAGGTGCTTTGACATTCCTTTAGGCACTTGAAACTGCTGCATAGCTAAAATTACAAAAAGAAGCCCTGATAGAGTTGAAGAATCAAAGCACACTGGCCAACAATTGGGAAAACTAACAAAATGAATATAAAAAATATTTCAGAATCCAATGCAGACAACTACAGCAAAAACGCCCAGGAGTAGTTCCACACAATGTATACAGTGGGATGATCAGACAGACAGTGCTCTGGATAAGGTTCTTAGTGCTGTGCCAGTTGAATGGGTAGTTTAGGGGCCAGTTTCTCAATTCAACTTCTCTCTATTTAAGGATGTTAGAAAGAGAGAGCAAGCAGTGTTGGAGAGTAGGGCTCAAGCTTAGTCTACATCAAGATGGGATCATAACTCTTCCCATGGTGATATGGTGAGAACAAAGCGGCCTCTGTAAGTTCATACCTCAACAAAGAACAAAGTATGCTGTCGAAGTATGCTGCAATGCATGCTGGGCTGATGTCTGTCAGCGGGGCTGTTTTTATCCTCTTTGTTCAGCCTGGGAGACTCTAACCTTTCAGACTTGATTTCTCTCTCTGACAGTAAGATGACTTCACCCGAGAAGAGGCCGGAAATACTGTTTCTCAGTTTTGGAACACAATGACATCCGTAACACAGCTATTCTATTATTAACCATGTTGTTGTATAAACCATCTTGTATTTTTTACTGCCATTAATCCAAAATATCCAGGTTGAATTGCAGTAAATAAACTAAAGAGGGACAAAACAAACTATGGGACATGGAACATGACACCTTTTGTCCTTTGTTGTGAAAGCTTACCAAACACAAAATGCCTAGACTGAGCTGGTGAAGGGTAAGACAACTTTTCCACATAATTTACCTAATCTTCCTAAATAAGGAGCCTGGTAAAACAGCGGCTGTTTGGTCAGCAGGACTGGCGTTCATCTGGCCAGCAGCCAGCTGTAACAGCACCTCAATATTGTACCTAAAACATGAGCACAGCCTCACACGGTTAATCAGCCAAACACGGGGTTCCCGTGGTGTTTAAAGCACACTACAGAAGCATTTCTGTCAGGGGGTTTTAAAAGTTCTGTCCAAAAACAATGAATGAAGCAAGCCTGTATAGATAAAACCTGAACTATGCTTCACTGTGCCTCAAAGAAGTGTGCTGATTCCTCCTTCTACATACAAAGACTCAGGTTATTATATGTGATAGGACTCACCATGCTGGCACTAGTTTCCAGGAGAATATTTCAAAAACCATGAATGAACAGGAAATTCTCATTAGCTGCTGAAACTTATCACTATAGAGCCCACCTCCAGGAGAACCCCAATTCAGATGTCACATCACTTCGACTGTAGTGAATTCCAGGCAAGTTGTTTTTTGCTATAGTGCTATGTGATTTCCCTTTTACTGAAATTTGGACAATGGTTGACAACGCACAAAAACTGAATATAAAATAAAGGAATATCTCAAAAAACAGAGACTGTTGTCCGTTGTAGGACAGGTAAACTCATAAAAATGCATTGCTTCCCATGCTCCCACTCACATCACTGTGTAACTGACAGCCTGGGGTTCTTCTTGCTTGCACACAGACACAGAGTCGTCCATGTGGAACCACACTGCTGCACACTGCCTTTCCCACAGACATCGCTGGAGAGAACCTTACAGGGCGGAGTGAGAGAAACTGAAGAAATACAGAGACTAAACCTGGGCGGGAGATGTACCCTAAGTGTCTTCAGATCTGTTCTTTACTATTGGGCTTTCAGCGAGTGTGCTGTCCTCACTCATAGCCTAAACCTGGCTAACAGTGCAATGTAAACAGTGCGGCATGTGTATAACTTCATTATAAACATGCAAGCACAGGGCTGTTACCACTACAGACCATGCGAAGCTGAGCCAGTACACCAGCAGGCCCTGAAAGCCCTGAGAGGTCTATAGTTTGAAAGTGGGATTTCAATTCACAAGCACGCCTGACACACAAACAGAAAAATAACCATGCATACCTCAGGGGCTAAAAATGATGGCTGGCAGTCCCTCTCACTTACTGTGACATGCACATGTACACACGCAGAGCACTGGGAGCATGGCTATTTCAGAACCGGTTTCCAGTTTGGTCTAGTGATGGCTCCACCGCTGAGTCACGTGGTCGTCGCAGTGAACGCATTCACGGCATGCGAAAGAGCTCCATCTGATCAGAGTCACAGCTGCACAGCAACACTGGCGCCTTGTTACTGATGAGCCATCAAAGCTATGGACAGGAAGTGACCAGACTCTTCCACTACAGGTCAAGTTCGGCACAGGGACTGTTTTCTCAGTTTCTAAGGTAAAATTTGCTTTAGAGAAATGGCAAAGAAGCCAAGGGATAACATGATTACTAAAAATGTTTTAAAAGTTAGAACAGCTAATCCTTTGTGGTTAGGGCGAGGGACCAAACTAAATCACCTCAATACTACTATGTACTGAAAATTCAAAATCAGTCTACCTCCCTCTCTCTCACATTCTCTCCATATATATATATACATTAATCCCTCACTTTGTGTGTGTGTGTGTGTGTGTGTGT
>JBBMFX010022779.1:0-12362 GCA_037832545.1 Rhabdalestes septentrionalis | reverse complement strand
AACTGTCCTCTCTCTCTCTGGTTGTGTGTGTGTGTGTGGGGGGGGGTGGTCCTCCCTCTCCCCATCACCCAGTATAACTGTCCTCTCTCTCTCTGGGGGTTTAGGGTGGACCTCCCTCTCCACACCACTCAGTATAACTGTTCTACAAGCTAGTGTGGCAGAATTGGGAAAAACTCATCAAATATTTTGTTATTAAATGTTATTTAATTTAATGCTGTTCAGACTTCTGCATGTGATTTTACTTAAGCTTAATTGTATTAATATAATTAGGAGATCATAATTGGAGATCAGTCATTAATAATATATCTATTATAATAACTAAAGCTGATACGCGTATTTTATTTACATAGGAAATAGAGCAGATGAGTATTTATGTATTTGTATATCGTACAGAGAACTACATGTGGAAACAGTCATAGTGAGCGCAGCTAAATAATTATAATAATAATAAAGGCAAGATTCCATTTACAACATGAGCTGAAGGTGTTATCTAACACCTTCAGCCCCCTTTATAAAGATAATATTTCTAGCCCCTGACAGGGCCCCATGTTAGTGCTGGGCCCCTAGAATCTTTCTAACCTTTCCCCCCCTGGCGGCGCCACTGGGTTACAGGGAGAACATTTCAAATCCGGGACTGAATTAGAAGGAAATAGAAAGATTGATGGAGGAGTCTGTGGTATCACCTTCGTTTGGTCAGGGTTTGGGTTGGGTTAGGGTTAGTAGACATTACACTCAGTGAAGGGGTTAAAATGATCCCAAATGAAGCCTGATTCAAATCTTCATGGGGCTTTTATACAGGAGAGTCCGTGGGTTCCTTCAGGGATGTGCACTTTAATGCGCTGGCTTCTCGTAAGGGTTCTCCATGCTGGTGACCTCCGTGGAGCTGGAGGGGTTTTCTGAGAGGGTCACCTTATCCCCCACAAACCGGCTGGTGTTGTAATAGTAAATGAAGAGGAAGAATCCTGATGAGACACAAACAAATGACAGGATGTGATCAAGTTACAATGTGAAAGTGTCTGAAACATTCTGAGTTAAAACTGTTCACAGTGGAAGTGAATGGAACCAGAACCAGCATCTGAAATATCCTCACAGGCAGTTCTGAGAAGATTCTGGTCCTGAAACTAAACCCGTTCATGGTGGAGGGATACATGCAGGGCATCGTGAGGTAAAATAGTCCCCAGAGAAAAGAGATTTAGTTCAGATTCACTATTTTACATCATCAACGTCCATATAAACACTCAGAGACACGTGGAGCTTCACTGGGGGGCAGAGAATAAAACACTGGATTTGAGTTGGAGACGTCTGGTTCCATTCACCAACATGGGAAATAAATCAGAGTCTCTACAGTGAACCCTTTCACACCAAACCCATCCTGGAGGATTTGTTTCCATCTCAGTTATTTACTGAGAGGTAATTATATAGAAACTTTGAATAAATTGTTAAATTGTATAAAATAAAACCCTTTAAATATGATTCACTATAGTGTGAGAGATGGAATAAAATGTATTCAAACTCAAATAGTATTTTGTGATTCATACTATTAGAGATTAATCAGCATTTTAAATGAGATAATCATTTTTATATTATAATATTATTGGTTCTAGTCCAGTGAATGTATAACAGAAAATGTCATTGAGATTCTTCATTTTTTGACTAAAGATATTTATAAAGTAAAAAGGTTTGGCTATAAATGAACATTAGACTCTGTACTTATGCAGAAGGTACAACACTGATTAACTCTAAATATTAACACATTTTTTAATTAAAATTAAACTGGATTAACCTAGCTAAGACAGTAGCCAACAATATTATACTAATATATCAAATAAAAGTAATTTCACTTGGGTTATACATATATTTTTTTATCTTCTATATCTTTTTTCAGAATGCTTGTGTGTTTATTTGATGCGAAATCATGTCATTAGATGCAATAGTTCTTAAAAAAGGTTGATATAACATAAACTAAATTCAAATGCTGATAGCTAGCTAGCTAACCATGGCTACACTTGAAATTAGCCAATAGCCAAAGTTAGCTAGTGTTTTTCCATGTCATTTTTGTTTTGAACATTATTTTTCATCATAATGTCTTGTTGTTTGATATGAACTCACTTAAAATGTTTCCTCAGGTGCTACAGTTATTAGAAGTGTTAATATATTGGAAATAATCTGATAGATGGCTAGCTAATCCTGGCTAGTTAGTACATGTGAAGTAAAAAAAATAACCCCACGTTTATCATTTTTCTCTCACATATATGTAATATTCTACTGTGTCAAATAGTGCATATATTGTATGTGTTATCTATATCATTAATTACTAAAACATCCTTATTAGACATCTAAAAAAAATTTTTATAAAAAGGACAGATTAATCCCTCCTGAAATGGACTAAAACTGAATGGGTGTCAATTGAAATATGTTAGATTTTTACAGGATACTCTGTATATGAAGCAGGATACATACTGTAAATGAGTTAAATGTGTTTAGAAATGTGTATAGAATTTCACACTGTGGTGTTTTCGAGTAAGCCAAAATGCACACTTAAAACCAGGGGTCACCAACGTGGTGCCCCCAAGGACCACATGAGTAGCCCACCGGTCCAAAATATAACACAACTCACCATGTCAAAAACATGTAATTTTATCCTGTTGCAATTCTTCTTTAATCACATTTGCATTTATATCTATTTGAAAATGACAATATCTAAAAAAGCATTTAAAACATGTTTATTATACAGGAAGTTTAGGTAAACTCTGCACTAGTATGTGAAACTGGTGGCCCTTCGTATGGTTCAGTACCCGTGATGTAGCTCTCAGTTTCAGAAAAGTTGGTGACCCCTGCTTTACACACTCGTTACCCGTTTTCTCTCTCCGACTCACCCTGGAAGGAGTTGAAGACGGTGAAGATGTAGTAGGATGGGATGCGCAGGGGCCCGTAGGCGAAGAAGGCGAAGCCCCAGGTGAGTCCGAGTGTGCAGCACAGGCCCATCACTGTCATGACGTCTGAGGTGCCCGTCTTTCTGTGGTTATCAGAGCTGGCGGCTAGTTTATTGTGGCCTGCCTTGGTCCCTCTGAGGAGGAAGATCCATCTCAGCATGATCACGAAGGTTGTGAAGGTGAAGCCGAAGACTACGGAATAGTAGCCGATGTTCACCACGTAGTGGACACTGCTGTCATTGATCCAGCACCTTTAGAGCAGAAGAACAGGGTGAGATCAAAGAGAAGAATATTCTCCAGACTCTTAAAGCCGGAGTCTTAGACGGGGGAGCTCCAGCACGGCTGGGTGGGACGCCAGCCCCCCACAGGGCACACACACACACATACACCCAAATATGTGTACACATGCACACACACACACACACAGGTGTGAGGTAACATCGCTACCTACTGCACAACTGTGGGGCCCTCTGTCAGTTTTTTTCAAATGTCAGTATCTCTTTGTTTATGAGTTGATTTTAAATATTTGGAGAACAGATTATGTTATTTTTTCCTGGATTGTTCATTATAGATTTCCCAGGTCTGTCCAGAAATAGTATCAGAAATAAACAAGGGTTGAGGTTTAAGATGTAGCTGAGCTGTTTAGGCATTTAATCGGTGCAGTAATACTTATACGGTCCATAATAACAATGTAATGGTGTGACATCCCTGGGCCATTTTTGATGTGGAATGGACTTTTAAGTTAAGATAAGATAAGATAAGATAAGATAAGATAAGCCTTTATTAGTCCCAAAAGTTTGCTCGGTAAGGCAGAAAGTGGACAGTATAAAATTAAGAGCAGCAAAAATAAGTGTAATAGTAGATTAGGATGAAAATAAAGATTAAATTAATAAATAAAAATAAAAAATAATAAAATAACAATAAAAGACAAATAAACTAGTATAAATATATAGACATTTTCTATACATGTATGAATGTAGAAGTGAGCAGACAAGATTGCACATTTTTATATTGCACATTTGCACAGATTGCACAGCGTGGGGTGAGAGATAATAAAGATAATACTTAAATTTAAAAAATACATAAAAATGAAAATAAAAATAAGGAATAACAAGTAAACTGAGTGTAGAGATATATAAATTATCTATACATATATGAATGTAGTAGTGAACAGACAAGATATTGCACATTCTGCCCAGTTGTTGTAGCTTCATAGCATCGTACATGTTGTAAACATAAACATATTTTTGAGCGGTTTAGTTTGGGTTGGTATCATTATTTAAGGCTGTAGGGTGTTAAAGTTAAAGTGAGGCTTAGTTGCCATTGGCTCGTGTGTTAAGTCAGTGTGTATTTACTTCGGTTTGTGTGAGCCCCATGCTGTCTGTCTGCCATCTTATGTCCTTAATTCAGTTTATAGCCAATCTCCAGGGTTTTTTGTCTTGTGTTTTGGCCCTTGTGCCACTTTGTGTTTGTTTCTGTAATAAAGTCTTAAATAAAAAATGGAACTCTGCGCCTGCGCCTCAATCCCCTGGGCTTTCGTGACACATGGGTCTATATTGATCTAGATTTGAATTTTATGACAAATGGTCAGCGACATATCCTGTAAGATGACAGAAAAAATAACAAAAGGAATTTCAGTTTTCTCTACTTTTAAACATGGAAAATTAAGATTAATTTTTGTGTAAACATGTAACCAGAAACAGGCATTTCAGTTTAAAAAAAAAAAGTTTTCTTCAGTAACCCCTGACTGATTATAACCACCTGGGCTGGTAGCCGCAGGGTTTCTTGGCTGAATGAGGTGTAGGTGAGGGGCACTTACATTTTCACCTCCTTTCCAGTATCTGTGCGAATGGCAAGCGTGCTGTACTTTTGCATACAGAAGATGATGGCCACCACGATGGCAGGGGGGACTGAAATGAAATAAGAAGCCCTTAAATGATCAAATCCATTAACTTCATCTGATCACAAAGAGCATTTTCTGTATTTTTAAATGTTTAAACTGAATAAAAATCAACAAGGATGCTAAAAACGAAGAACTGAACATGGACAACTGAAACGGAAAAACTGAAACGGAATAACTGAATCAAGATAACCAAATCTGGATAACTAAAACTTGATCACTGAAACTGGATGACTGAAACAGGATAACTGGATGTATTTGTTGGTGGCACATGATTTTATACATTATTTAATTCTCAAAAACGTCTCTACAGGAAACCAGAAACATGATGGAGAGATAACGAATTGTGCTCTAATAGTTACAGCTTTAATAGTTATAGCAGTTTTACATAAGACGATACACTACTATGTTGCAATGTCAATATTTTCTCTTACACTTTCAAGCAGACACGTTTTCTATGCACGAATATATAAAATAAGAATATTTTGCAGCTGTATCAGTATAACACCATACCAAAATACATTGCAATTGTACAGTGTACTGATTTTTCCTGGCTCTGTTTAGCAGATTTGTAAATGCTACAGACAACACAGGTTTGTACTAGAATAAGATCGCAGGTCTTAAGCAGTCTTAACTAATACATCTTAAGAGAAGATCACTATAGACATCCAGCCTGATTATGAAGGACAATACACACTGGAAAAAGGTAATGTAGCCTGAATTCAGCTAACTTATTCTCCCACTCACCCCAGCCAGCGATGCAGATCTTGGTGACGTAGTGCTGGATGGTGCTGGAGCTCCCGCCCAGCTGCAGGCAGAGGTGAAGAGCCTCCAGGCTGAACCACGTGAAGCTCGTCAGCAGGCAGTAATGCATGAAGCCAGCCATGAGCTTGCAGCCGATTAAGTGGCCCGTGTTCGCCACATACTCGTTCGTCAGGAAGGTCAGGTTCAGCAGAAACAGTGCCACAAACAGGTTGATGAGGATCTGGACTGTATCGCTTTGTCTTGCCCTCCTATTGAGAAATGTTGGAGAAAAATCGTTGATTGTGATTCTGATGCTTCTGAACAAATGTGAGTTCGCATTCTTCATTCTTTTACCAGTACCGACTGGGGTGGGTGGACTAGAAGAAGCAGAAATTAAGTAGTAGGCAAACCTGGTTCAGCTCAGAAACTCGAGTCAGCAGGATGAGAGTTATGTAATTGGCTGTTTAATTATTGATTATTAATGATCAATTATTTGTGCAACGTACCTTAACAGAAAGTGCATGAAGAGAGCCACGCCCAGGAAGAAGATGGACACTCCACAGCCGATAGAGGTGATGTAAGTGAGATTGCTGAGGTCTTTGCTGGACAGTACAGATGGATTGGGCTGTGGAAACACCAAAAGCATTTTTGGCTCCCTCACTCTCATACATCGGCACACAATTATTACATATCCAGCACCACTTGTTCGAGGTTAAAGTTGACTTCGAGTGTCAACAATCTGTGTACACGCGTAAGATGTGACGTTTCTCTATGTACTACAGTGTAACATCCAGCAACAAGTGCAGGTGACAACTGACAGACAGACAAGAAACAGACAGCAAGTGTGGTCGCTCTGTAAAGCCTATGATGCTGCACTGGAATCCCTTTCTTATTAAAAAGAAACTGTACAAAAAAGTACTCTCCAAAAATGGACAAACAGGATCCGATGTTTCAACATTCTTGTGTGTACAAAAAGAGATGTACATTTATAAACATGAAACATGAAACAGGATACTAAAGAAGAAATAAACAGACATGGGAGACCGTTACAAAAAGCCCAGAAGTGGGAAAAGACAGGGAGAATGTTCCAATAATCTAAGAAATGTAAACAGAGCTTCACTTGGTGAATGGGTTAAATGCAGAGAAATAATTTCACTGTGGGTTGTACTTGAATGAATACGCATGTGACAAATAAAGAGTGTTTGTATTGAAGCCTTGAGAAATGAATCAATTTTCAACACATTTGGCTGGAAGGCTTCAAGGTGTTACAAAGCTTCATCTCACACCTAAACCTAAGTATTCTTAAATCCCTGGCTGGTTGAGAACGTTTACTCCTCCAGCCCACCAGGGAAACCTCACCCAGTGTCAAAATCCCCTGAGTCCCTATAGAGTCCTGTCCAATGGCGGCCTCTAGCGGCCACCTAGGGACATTACAGACTCTACCGGAAAGGGAGCGAATGATGGCGTATTAAGCTTGAAAATTTTTACATTCAACATAAAATTAACCTATTATAAAATAGAAAATTGTAAGTATAGTTAACATCTTAAATTTCTACATTCACTTTAGTCCATAAAAGTGTAAATGTGATGTGCAGAAATCTCCCTGTGTGAAGGGCAGTAAGGGTCTTTCTGCAGGTCACTTTTGTGTTTAAACAGCAGTTAAAATTTTGAGAGCTGGTCAGAAGAGCAGGGTTTTGGGTGCAGCTTTCTCCCAGATGCCTCCAGCCACTGAATGGATGTGTGAAGGTCCATTGGGAGCTCCCGATTTAAACTAAAGTAGGACTGATGGACCACAGTATGCAAAGTGTAAATTTTTTCCTCTGCATTTAATCCATTTTACTCATTTAACCCACTAACCAAATGAAGCAGGGTGCAGCCAGGGACACAGCACCCTGGGAGCAGTGTGTGGGGGAGCAGTGTATGCGGATGTTACCCTAACCCTAACCCTAACCTCAGTAGTGCCACTAGCATTCCTGGGATTCAAACCACTAGGCCACCAGCTACCTCAGTGTCAAGGATGTTACTGTATTTATTGTAATACTAGTGTTAATAAAACACTCATTGTCGGGATAAACCGATTCAAATTAGTTTTGCACATTACTGTATTTTTCCAGGATTTCTTTCACTGGAGAAACAAAGAGGGTGTTTTAGCTGCATGCTTGGCGGTGAGCAGTTTCGCAGTGCGCCCACTCTGAATGATATTGTGTATACACTGTCACTGAGTTATACAGACATTTTGAGGTATGACAATCAAGAGATAATCTCACCACCATCAGCACAGCAAAGAAGGTCATGTGTTCACATTCACAGGTTATGTTTTTTCCATTTATTGAAATGTTGCACCCGAGTGTTGTCCAGTTTGGCTTCGACCCTGAGGGAAGCGGTAAAAGTGGTCAATTTTAACATACATAAATCTCAGCTACACTGCTAGACTGAAAACAGGCCTACATACAATTACATCATTATCATTTAAATCACCATATAGAACTGAAATGTAACAACCTTCTCCATTCCAGGACTGACAAGAGGGAGTGGCCTGGGTCAGCTAAAAAAAAAAAAAGGTAAAAAAACATCTTTAGCAAAACTTTTTCAAAACAGTACAACAAACAGAGGAGACGGAGGACTATAAGCAAATGTTAAACATCACTTAAAGGTTTTCAATTCCATATTTATGATTAAATATTGATATTGTAGAGCTTATATAAATAATTGAAAGAGATTTGTAATTGCCAGATTGATTAATTATTTTGATCAGTGATTAAGGGTCTGAGTGGGCCAGAGAAGAGCATAAGATATTTAAAAGGCTGTTCAGCATTTCTGTCCTTGTAAAGGCAACATCAGTGTATCATGGCAGCAAATTTAAAAAATAATATTATTTGCACGTATAACCAATTTAAGGACAGTGAGAATGTGTGATCTGACCATGGTTGTTAAATAGGGGGAAAATGTAGATTTACATTTCACACAGAGATGGGGAGAAGTTCATTTCACATAAAGAAGCAACTAAAAGTGTAATGTGATGAGTGTAATTATTGTTTATTGGTGTTTTTTCTGGGTTTATCATCAAAACTAATTTTTTTACTTACCCAATCAACGTTCTTGAAGGCAATGCCAACTTTGTCAGTCAGGTTGGCTATTTCTGCTCCCATGTCAATGGAATAGACTTCATTATTCAAAACGGTGCTGTTTTTCTCATCCTTAGAGGGAGAAAAATAGACAGACAGAGAGTGAGACAGAGAGACAGAGAGACAGACAGGAATCGCATCTCATATTTGGCCTTAAAAGCAGTGGATGTTCCTGCCAAATCTCTAAGGTAGGGGTTGTTGCAGTGATGGTTAAGGTGATCGATCTGACAGGTAAGTGAAAAGCTACGTAATAATAACTGTTCATGTTTCATTGAACACGTTGTTTTTATTACTCTTCAACTCAAGTAGCAATACCACCGGTAACCACTAGATGGCACACGGAGCACACGGAGTTCTCATTACTCTACCCCGTGTTTTGTCTTGCAAAACCATGTTGGTTTGAGCCCACTGAATCGTGTATCAGAACGACATGGTATGAAATTGCGTGCAGTGCTCCATGGAACATAACTACAACAGTCCCAAATGGTCTAGAACCGTCCTGGAACAAATTCTCTTTCCCCCTTTGGTGGTGCATAGCCTGACTGCCTCATGGAGCAAATTGTCCCGTTGACCGTTCCGTTGACTAATGTCCAAAAGATTCGTAGGCTCCTGGACCAGCTGGCGTTATTTCAGAACCCAGTAAAAAAAAAGGCCATAGAGCATATCATTGTTACTTCATGTGTTCTAAAAGATCATAAACTCCAATACCTTTGTGAAGTTGGGGAATCGGAACACAGATGTGAACAGTGTGGTGTTACTTCGGTTGGCTATTTCAAATGCCTCCTTTGGTACCAAAAGCGATGTGGGATACGTCGCTATTTGGGTTTTATCTTGAATGATCTACAAATGTGGAAATGAGTAAAAAAATGACCAGAGTACAATATATAAAAAGAAACATACAGATCCACAGTTTATTGACAGGCCAAGACAGGCAGCTGCTGTTCGCTTTGTTTGAGTGTTTCTTGATGAACATAAAGAAACGGCCCAAAATATTAAGAATTAAAATCTCTTCAAATTACTAATGTGTGATTGTTTGCAAACTAAGAATGTGTGACATCACAGAAACACTGTATTCTTAGTTTCCACATATGGACTCTATGAAATGGGGTGTGAAAATTTAACAGTGTCGACTTACCACATAAAACTCTTATTTAAAAAAAGATCCCTGTGTTTCAAAACACATATGGCAACATATGCAGAGCTGGCGTTTAGTATACATATGGCAACAAATACAGAACTGGTGTTTAAATTAGGGTTGCATTGATTCCGATAGCAGAATCGGGTATCGGGCTGATACTTTGTTAAAATACTTGTACTCACATTCTCACGTGATTTGCTGATACAATGCATTGATAACAATAAACAATTTCCTATTTCACTACATCAACTGATTTTACTGGGCGGATATGATTTACTGTCCTACCTGACTTCAATGTCTAGGGGAAGACCACAAGCTGGAAACTTTAGGTATTCTATCCACGAGCTAGTGAGAAAGCATCAAGGCCATGGACCAGTACATTTTATTTCAATAGGAGGAGAGAGCAATGGAAATATTTCAAGATAAAAGAGTCATGCAGACTGTAAAATGTGTACTGCTACCATGTCGAGGGGCGGGAAGAAAACATCTGAAGATGCTAAGTACATTGCTAAGTACACAGAGTGGCTAATGCTAGTGCAAGACCACAGCAACCAATCTTAACGCACATCTTTGTGTACATGAAAGCACGAGACTGTTTCTATACTTTCTTTAAGTGTGTTTTTACATGTAGTCCTCTGTAAAGGAACCGAACTCTGTCCTCTAGATTCCAATAAGTGGACAGACAGAAAGAGAACTCATCTGCGAACGACAAGCCTAGAGGCCGAACTTAAAACGAACCGAACTGAGACCACCTACCAGTATTTTTTGCCTTGGAATAGCCTTCTGTTAATACTTTTTGTATTTAGCCTTATTATAGGCTTGTCATAATCTGTAGAATAGGAAATAAAACTTGTGTCCAATTAACTTGCACTTGCATTGATACCATTCTTAGAAATATTGGTATCGACACTGTATCGGCAAGTACACAAAAATACACATATTCGTATCGGTTTGTTAAAAAGTGGTATCGTTGCATCTCTAAATCAAACCAAGTACAAATCACAAATATTGACACAATTGCACTTCTGTTTTTCCTAAATAGTATTAATATTATTTTTATAGCTAAAAAATGATGTCACTTCTCATCCAAAGAGCGGGGGGCTTAACTGAATAGGAGGAGAAAATCCCGGAGTGAGTACAGTGACATTAGACAACAGCAAAATTACAAACATGGAGAAACAAAACATTCCTGCAGAGCTAAAGGGACAGCAGGCCCACAGACTTTAGGACACTAAATCTCAACTCAGAGACATGTCCCAGTTTGTCGTGTTTTTTTAAATAATGAGACCATGAACACATTCCTGCGAGTTAGTTAGCTAGTTAGCCGACTTAAGGCTGTATTTTCACTGTTCGGGTAAAAATGTGCTTATATTGAACCTAAAGGACAGAAAAATGTTACAGATTAAGTTAACCAGCAGTTTTTGTGCTAAGAGGAGTGTTTTCTCTTATTTTCTGAGATGTTCCCAGTGCATCTGTCCAGTCAAACATTATGAAAATGTTTTTTGCTTTAATCCCGCTGTGCTAAGCCTTGGCAAACTAGAAACAATCACAGTTTTTTCTACTAATTGGCAATTATACAAGCTTTGCCATGTTTTGTGCCATTTACATAACACTGTATGCCTAACTGCTTCTGGACAGTTTGGAATTATGTACTGATTTACTTTATGAATTGTTAATGAATTTTAATACATTTTTGTCACCTTTCATTTGACGTATAATATTTATGATCATTTCTACTTTACTTACGCTGATATTTGAGCTTTTAGAGTAGACAAATGAGACGGTTTCCAGCTTACTCCGGTCTTTAGGTTTCAAGAAAACACCCTGCACCTCTCCCAGGGACACACTGGCCGTGCTCTTGTTGCCCATCTTCTCCAAAACAACATTGGTTATACTCTTCAACGCTTCACTGAATAATTACAAGAGAAATGGACAGGGAGGGGGAGCAAGAGAGAATGTGAGAGAGAAAGCGCAGTAATTACTGAAAATATATATTTCAAAATATTTTGTATATTTGATGCTCTCTTACGCCTTATCAGTAGTAGGTTGACTCATGTCAGGGACTGTCACATTTTTCAAATCAAAAAACACTTCTGGCTTTGCCACAGGAGTCCCACACTTCAAACAAAAGGCAGAAGTTCCGTTAATCTTGATGGAGTCGTCATTAGAACTGGAATCTGCAGGAAGAACTTAGAATTAGTGTATGTACATGTAATGCAATCTAATGTAAATGTATAAATGTAGGTAACTTATACCATGTTTGGACTGCAAGACAACTAGGGCAGGGACGATAAAACTGATCAGTAATTTGAGCGTCATCTGTGAGCCAGTGGACAAAGCTGTATTTTTTTAAAGTAGTTTTTAATGCCAGCATTGTTATAATTCCTTCATACTCCAATCAGCCATAACGTTAAAACCACTGACAGATGAAGAGACAGTTACAGGGACAGTCTTACAGTCATTAGTTACAGGGACAGTCTTACAGTCATTAGTTACAGAGACAGTCTTACAGTTATTAGTTA
>JBBMFX010022667.1:0-12368 GCA_037832545.1 Rhabdalestes septentrionalis | reverse complement strand
GAGCTTTTTTTCTCCCTTAATAATGTAAACCTTCATTTACAAACTGCATTTTGTGTTCAATTATGTTATCTTTGACTGATAGTTAACGGTTTTTGATGATCAGTAACATTTTGTGTGACAAACATGCAAAAGAAAAAGAAATCAGGAAGGGGGCAAATAGTTTTTCACACCACTGTAGTCCTTGAAAGACTTAGCTAAGCAACTGGTCTGTTAATGAATGATAAGGGGGAAATGAGGAGGTCAGGAAAACGATGTTGGATGAAAAGAGTGACCCTATCTTAAGAGCAGACAATGAGTTATCTGAGAAGGGGGTGGACATTCTAGGAAAGATTTGAACATCCCGCTTACTGCCTATTAGCTGTTGGAATTAATAATGATGTGATGTAGGCGGAAGGGGGTGTTGCTCTGGAAGTGGTGTAAGAGTGACCAGAAGTCTTTGAAAGTCAGAGAGATGAGCCTGGCCTGCCTACTCTCTCCTGGACCACGCTTCTTTATGTAAATAAAGTGGCAAAAGCTGAATCTCTCCCTGACTGCAGCTGATTATTTAAATTAATGTTAGATTTGGCATCTGTTTCATTTTTAGCTTCTACAGGAGGAGGAGGAATAATTAATCAGAAGGAGGACTGGACAGGATGTGGGAACACCAAAAAACTTTAGCCGAGCCCTGTACTCGACACCTAAAGATAAGTGTTAGAGAGGGTGATACGTTGCATACACTAGATGAGTGTGACATAGAGAGAGGCCGAGGGAATTGGAGAAGGGGGGAGTCAGCTCCTCAACTTCCAATTCTGATTAAAGGAGATATGGGCCAGTATGTCCCATGCGCTACAGTAGACCTGGTAGACAGTAGACATTCATGAAGGTGCAGGAAAATGGCTTAGGGCCCTGGAGATGGAAGGGAGAATATTGGCAATCGGGGACATTAAGGCCCTGTTGGCTTGAGTCTTAGGAATTGGAAAGATGAAAGAAATCTTCCAGGCGGCATACTTGGCCGAGGGTGTGGACTCGTACCATTTAGATGGGACAGCCTTTAGTGCATACTGTCCTGCTATGTGGTAAGCTTTCCGTGCAGAATATCCAAGCCGAGTGGACACAAAAGCATTGAAGGGAGGCCAGCTAGAGGAAACAGAAAATACGGTTATGTATATTTAGAAGCAACTCAGGAAGTGGAAACAGGAGACAGAGGGGGACCAAGAAAAAGACAATTTGCTGGCCACATGGTTTCGACAAGCAATCATAAGCGCCATGCCACAGCCTGTGAAAAGCAGGCTGGAAGACGTTGTCGGACTGAGTTCAAAATCACACACTGAGTTTTGTGACCATATCTCACATGCAGTTGAACAATACAGAAAAAATGAACTGAAAGCAAAGGAACTCGAAAGAGTTTTACAACGTAAGCTGACGCAACTGCAACTGGAAGAGCTCTCAAAACTTAATAAATCCAAGCTTCAAGCCCCAGTCAGAAGTGATGCAGAACAGCTGTCCACGCCTCCTCCTCCTCTTTCTGCTACAGGCCCTCAGCCTCCCAATAACTCAGTCCCCAACCCAGTCCTTCCTCCCAATGATTATCAGCTGCCAGCACCCAGGATCAACATATATGAACATCCACCAGGTCAAAGGCCATGGAAAGCGAATGCGGCTAGTCAAGGGATCAACAGACCACTCAAGCAGGCCCGCGGGGCCCTCCGGGGCTATGTTGGGGGTGCAATAAGTCAGGCCACACCCGTTCCAATGGTCAGACTCATCCATGGCCCCAGTCTCCCGATGGGAGATGGGAGCAGGAAAAGCGAGATGCCACAACTACCTGTTCTCACAACTAATGCTAAACAGGAACCTATGTTGCAAGTTAAAGTAAATGGGAAAAGCACAACAATGTTAGTAGACACAGGAGCGATATATACATGTTTAAATTCACAGCATGCCTCACATCTCCCTATGTCGAGTAAATATACTAAGACTGTCGGATTCTCGGGACAAAAGCCGTGGATTCTAGTCCTTCTACAAACCAACAACAAAAGTGTAACTTAACCTGTATTAGATCAAACACCAGTAAACCTTTTAGATGCATTGGGCAAGTTAGTGTTGCAGATATGGTGCTCTCCTCAAGGGGTGTTTATTGATATGGAGAGTGTAACAAGTAAAATGGTAATGACAGAAGCTGAGGCTAATGTTTATTGGATAGGGCAATTAAGTTAAGGTAAGTCAGGTGTTAAGGAAATGGGGAAAATTCATTGAAGCACATATTCCTGTAGCACAGTTGCTTACTTCAGATTTTCACTGTACTATGATGTATGATTCCAGTAAAGATACTTGTCTGGCGTAGATATGGCAGGAAGAGGTGAAGGAAAATAGGGTAGAATTAATCACCCAGTGTATGATAATAGGTCAAGAAGGAGCTGCTATTAGTATAGCTGGTAAGGATTTTATGAAGAGGTGGTTCAAAGTAACTGATTCTGTTCCTCATGTAGTGTTATATGTTGGGGAAAATTGCAAATCAAAAGATTTAGGGCTGATGATGAAAAGAGCAGAAAGCGTCCAATGGGAGTCAACAATACACCCATTAATTTTCCATTCTGCAGATAAAAATTTCATAAAATTCCTGTGTGGTTTTAGTTTGATGGGGACTCCAAAGGAGGTCATTATTGGTCGAAAGTCACAGGGTCAAATGACAGCAACAGCTGAAGAAGTCGAGACAGTCCATGATAAATTGTTCAAAGAAATGGAGAGCCAAGTTCCTACTGAATTATGGTCTCGACATGAAACAGATGTAGGGTTAATTAAATCCGCTAGCCCAATCCAAGTTCAGCTCAAGCGAAATATAAGACTACCCAGAGTAAAACAGTGTCTCTTGAGACCTGAAGCAGAAGCTGGTATCAGAATAACAATTGAGGGCCTTTTTTCCTGCTTGAGGAAACAGCTAGTTACTGTAATACTCCAATTCTCCCTGTCCTCAAGCCAGGGAAAAATAAATGGCATCTTGTACATGACCTGCGTGCCTTTAATGATATAATGGAGGAATATCCTGCTGAGGTTCCAAATCCGCACCCACTGTTAAGTAATGTCCCTCCTGATGCCAAATACTTTACTGTAATTGACTTGTGTTCAGCTTTCTTTAGTATTCCAATAGCTGAGTAGATACCTGTTTGCATTTGCATATGCTGGGAAGCAGTACACGTATCGAAGTATGCCACAGGGGTTCAAACACTCACCCCACATATTCAACCAGATTCTGAAAGCTGATTTAGGAGATTTAATATTAGAAGGCAGTCTCCTACAGTACATGGATGACTTATTACTTTGCTCTTCATCATTAGAAGCATGTCATCATGATTCAATTAAGGTTCTTACTAAGCTAGCAGTGACATAAGGTGTCAAAGGCGATTAATTTAAGCAGGAACTAGAGCTATAGCACCCAGTCAATTAGAAGGCATCAGTAAAGCACCACAACCTCAAACAGTTAAACAAATGATGACCTTTCTGGGGTTGACTGGTTTCAGCGCTGACTGGATTGAGGAATATGCTATAAAACAACTCCATTGAGGGTAATGATGAAAGTAGAGGGGCGGCAGGACCTAAATGCCTCTTTACAATGGACCACAGATGCACTAGTGGCTTTTGAGTCCATAAAAAAACAGTACCTGTCTTAGGTATACCAGACAACACCAAATTGTTTCATCTGTATGTGTCAAATCGAGCAGATGATATGCCTCGGCTGTGTTAATGCAGGAAACCTGCAGTGGAAGGAAAAAACAGCCCTTAGCCTATTACAGCACTAAGCTAGACAATGTAGCACAAGGCTATCCACCGTGCTATCAGCAAGGTCTTGAAGCTGTGCAGTGCATTAAGCATATGAAAAAGCATCTACATTGACTATGGGGTACCTAGTTATTTAATACACACATCACAAAGTAGTAGAGAACTGGTAGAAAATTTGTGTTAATGCAAGCCCGCATTCTGGCTTATTTATCACTACTCACATACCCTGATATCACACTAAAAAGGTGTAGCACAGTTTACCCAGCTGAATTAAACCCCTCGGATTATGAAGGGGAAGCACATGATTGTGTAGCCAATTCATTGGTTTTTACCAGATTACGGCCTGATCTTGAATTTAAGCCTATAGCTGAGGCAGAAATCACATACTTTGTTGATGGATCTAGTTACAGAGACCATACCGGCAATCATACTGAGTATTCAGTGATAGAACTGAATGGGAGAGATTTTAAGTCTGTCGTATCTCAGCATTGTTTACAGCCATGCTCTGCTCAGTAAGCTGAGCTGAAGGCACTCACAGCTGCTTGTCAACTGTGTGAAGGCCGAGTAGCAAATATTTTTACAGACATTTGTTTGGAGCGGTTTGTAAACAAAGAGGGTTTAAGAAGAGTGTTGGTACCCCCATCCAGCATGCCCAACAAATAAGCCAATGTATATCTGCCATGTTGTTGCCAAAAAGGCTGGCTGTTATTAAATGTCAAGCTCATTAGAAAGAAAACGACTATGTCACCAAAGGCAACAATGCAAGACAAGCATCCAGGTGCCAAGTGACATTTATGGAACCTGTAGTTCTTATAGAGCCCAGTTCCTCCTCAGTTGGAAGACCTTATCCGAGTCCAACATCAAGCAGGTCCATATGAGCATTCAGTGTGGTACCAAAGGGGAGGTCAAAAGGATGTGCGGGGCATTTGGCGTTCACAAGGGCTTATCATTGCACCTGTAGCACTAGTAAACATCATAATTGCAGATACCCATGGGTTTGATCACTGTGCTAGAGGTGAAATGGTAAACAGGATTCAGGAGCAGGGGTATTGGTCTCCTTATCTGAATGCAATGGTTGCTGATTTCTTAGCATCTTGTACAGTGTGTGCTCAGTATAATGTCCAAAAGGGCATAGCAACCCCTATTGGCCATATACCAGTACCAGAAGGAGCATGTAAACATTTGTTAATGAACTATGTAGACATGATTAAGTCTGCCCAAGGCAAGAGAAACATGCTTGTGGTGGTTGATAGATTTAGCAGATGGATAGAAGCAACTCCATCAGTAGATGAAGGTACAGTTATTAAACTCCTTACAAGGGAAGTGATACCTAGATTTGGAATTCCATCAGAAATTACACCAGGTGAAGATGAAAAGACAGATCCATCACCCATCAGTAACGACCTACAAAGTTCAAAGGTTGATGAGAATAAGTTGGGTGTGAACAGGCAGGAAAATGGGGAAAATAGTGAAGAAAATATACAGTGTCACCATATTGTGCCATATACTAAATCAAGTTATAGTGGGCGTGCCCCTACAAAGGTCCAACCAAACTTCCCAAGAATTGCTTTTACAACTGTTAATCAGCCTTAATGAAACAGCCGATGACTTCCTAGAAATTCAAAATTCAAGTGAAAAGTATAATCCATCCAACGGGCGTAGGCATGTTACTGAGAAGGTTGATAAACCAGTTAAGATAAAAAAAATCTAGATTCTATGTGGGACGTTGCTAATCATAACGAGTGGTATAAATGGGCTGCAAAGGAAGTAGGGGTAGACAATTGTCTAATATGTTCCAAGTCTCCCTTGAATAAGGTGACAGTGGTTCCAAGACCACATAATTATCAGAAATGTGCCACATTTAGAAGGAACTTCTGCCATATATTTATGGAGGCTCGACCTTATTGTTCTGCTGAATGCTTGACATTTTTAAGAAGCAGCTATGCAAGCAAATTTCAAGTGGGCGCATGGTGCGTATATTGGGACGATAATAATGATATTAAACTTCAAAAGGGGAAAGTGAAACTTCCCAAATGGTATGACATTGACTATACCCAAGAATATGAATGCTTCAATTAGCCACTAGGCACTGTAAACTTGGGAAACTTTTCGGGAAATTGTGCTACTACTTGGTTTATAGATGACTGAAAAGGATGGGGTGCCGCCAAGATGATAGTAGCCCCGGGCTTCTAGCCCAGGGTATAACAAATGGGACTAAGGTCACTCTAAACTCCTATGAAAACCAAACCATAACTTCGCCCTTAATCGAAGTACTTAAAGATCAGACCCTAATAATAGCTGATTATTCCTGGGTTTGTGGCAAGCAATGTCTGTTAACACATTTACCGTTAGGATGGAAAGGCACCTGTACAAGAAGTTTGTATACTAACCATTAGAAACAGGAGAAGTACAAACAAAGAGAGCTTATAAGTCTGACCCCAAAGAAAATTTAGATAAAATAGGTCAACCTAGAGGCATTCCTCATTAATTTTAAGCTAGAAGTGAAATTAGTGCTGAATTTGAATCACTATTAGTCTGGGTTTCCTCTAATAAAAATACTGAGTGGATCAACTATATATACTATAACCAACAAAGATTTATTAACTACACAGATGAGGCTTTAACTGCAGTTGGAGAACAATTAGCAGCAACCAGTAAAATGACCTAGCAGAATAGAAAAGCGCTTGAGTTTTTGCTCACTGAAAAAGGTGGGGTGTGTTTTCTTTTCAGGGACCAGTGCTGTACGTATTCCAAACAATACCAACACGGAAGGGGCCTTTACAAAAGCTATGCATAAAAAAAAGCAATTTAGAGTAGAAGTTGCAACTAATGCGGGAAGGGATGATAACAAATGGGATTGGCTAGAACTGCAATTTAGAGCTTGGGGGCCATGAATCACTAAACTTGGCATTTTTCTAGGGGTGGCTTTACTAATAGGGGTTTTATTGTTCTGTTGTGTGTTTCCAATATTGAGATCCTTAGTTCTAAAGGCTGCAACTCAGCAAATGGAAGTTCTGATATTGCATTTTTTGGAAAACACCTTTGACACAGAATAAAGACAAATGTAACATGAACCATGATTCGGAGGATGTGTCTTCTGCTTCAGGTGAAAGTACCTCGGGAAGTGAAGGAGATGAAGGATGTGCCATGCCATGGGTGTTCGTGCTGGCCTAAGCCCCCTGCTGCCAGTGGACCCTCAGGCCAGCATCTCACCCAAAAGCGTGCAAAGATAGGAGACGCTACAGGAGAGTGTGGGACACCATGGGTCCATTGCGAGCAACTATGTGGAAGATCATCAATCTGTTGGGGACTATTATTCGCATTTAAGTTTGTTCATGTTATGTGTGCCACAATATATCTTACTATGTATCCTCTTAGCAGTATCTTAATAGAACATTGTATTAGTTAATCACTGATAGTATGGTATTGTATACGTTAAGTTATGGGTGAATTCTAGTGTAGTGGAATTTGGTTCTTTTACTCCTTTCTAGTCAAGTGGGGAAGGAGATGTGTGGCCTAATTTCCAAGTAGTGTGCAAATACCTGGGCTGGTCATTTGTTAATTTAATCACTAGTCAGTTAAGGAGACAAGCACAGGTGTTAGCACTCTATATAGGCTTAGTTGGGGCTAAGTAGGCCCAAGAGGGGGGATATAGAAGGAAATTTTTATTCCCTCTACTTTACTTAATTCTACATGAAACATGTGTAGCCATATATGAATGCATGCATATCTGTAAAAAAGAAAATGTACTTGCATGCAGAACAGAATTAAGGCCCATACTGGACATTCCAGGAACAGTAATATATTACATTATGACATGTTTTTTGGGGGACCCATGATAGATTGGAGCCAGATGTGAGGGTGTGGACTATGCTAATATGTAGGCTGTCCTGTAATGCAGAGAAAAAACAAAATTTATAACTTGAATATGCAAAGATTGCTTGGGGCTTTTTTCTGCAGAAAAACTTGCCCAGGCAAACATTGAAGCTTTTCAATAAAAGAAAATTCTGAACTCAGACGCCTCTCCTCTCCTTCAATTGAACTGCGAAAAACTCAGCTCCAACACATTCTACTTTTTTCCCTGATAAGCGGGGTAAAAGGGATGTGGCATCTCCACCACAGAGGTATAAGGGGTACGTACTAGACAGTCCATGGACTTGTGTTGGAGGATACATGGGTTGGTCTTTACTAATTGGGGGAGGGACAATTTTAGCGCTGAATAAAATGAATGGATTAGCATGGGAGGTTTAACCCTATCTAATGAAACTGAAAAGGCTGTATCCCTGCTAAATATCGACGTTTCAGCTATTAGAGAAGCTGTTCTGCAGAATAGACTAGCATTAGACTTAATCTTATTAAAGGAAGGAGGAGTAGGCAAGGTTTTGAACTCTTCCTGTTGTTTTTATGTTCCTGACTAGAGTGAGAACCTTACTGATATCGTACAGCACATTAAAAATGTATTCCGTCCACCACCACAAGTACCTACTTCAGTTTTTTTAATATATTGATACAGTGGTTTGCATTCTGCCTTAAACATGGTGATTATTGCAGTGGTAGTTATGTGTTGTGCTCCTATTATGGTCTCTTGTGTGCGCAGGGCAATGTCTTCTACTCTAGACGCTATGACTAAACATCACCAAACACACGTCCAGATGCAGTTAATGACTATGACTAAAATTAATGAAGATTTCAGGTACATGGCAGAGGGTGATTCTCTTTTTGAGCCGAATCACAAGGAGCAGAGTGATTTAGATTTCGTTTGACAGTTAACCTCTTGCTTACCACAAGAGAAGGACATTTGAGTAAAATATTCTGACCATTACGAGTATTTAGTTAAAATGTAGAAATAATGTGGCATGTAAACCAGCAATGTCACTACAGGCAACAAATGTTTCAAATAAGTCTTGTTTGATTTTTCAATCAATCCTTTATTTTCATTTTTTGTGTTTTTTCCATTTTGTTTCAAATTTTCATTTTAGTATATGTTCAAATGTTGTAGAAAAGGTATTTTTATAATTCGTCCAACAATTTCCGTGTTTTAATGGTACACAAGGTGTTTCAGTACATAGTTGGAATTGGATTGTGCATCATAGCACATACATTTTTATGGGGTTTAATTGTAATTATTAGAGATTGAAAATCATTTGGTGTTTTGGTCTTTTCAGATCTATGAGCATTCAAGAGCTGAATATTGTGTGTGTGAGAAATAGTTCAGGCTAAAGCACAGATGTAAAAATAGGCCTTGAGATGATAAGGGAATAGTCTCTAAAGATAAACACAGAGTGAAAGTTTCAGTAATCTACACATATCTAGAAAAACACATTCATAGATATATTATCTTTCAGCTTGCTGGGGGATTTTTGTCTCATATTTCAGCTGTGATTTAGGTAGGGTGACAACGGCCCTATTGATCTCTTGTTATTTAAGTCCACAAGGATTGTTATCCTTTCTATCTGGGTCAACCTGAGGAGGATGGGTTTCCCTATGTGAGTCATGGATCCTCTCGAGGCTTCTGCCTCCAGAGACTGGTAGTTTTTCCTTGCCTCTTTCACTCAATAGGGACTGGGACCCTAGATTCTAGAAAGTTGGTTATAAAGCACTATATCAATATAAATGGGGTACGTTTACACTAACTTCATGTGTAAAGAGAATCATTTTCCAAGCAAGTGCAAATTTAGTCTTTTACCACAACTATCTATAAGAGAATATTCTAGCAATCCTATTATGGGTAAATATAGTGATGTCAGATAAAGTTACAAAATAAGGTCTTCTGAATAGATTAGCTTCAGGTATTATTGATTTGCCAAGGTATTAAATTATTCTTGTTGTTTCAATTTTCTCAGCTATAGTGATAATTATATAGATATTTTCTAGTACAAGAAAAATACATTAATTTCCCCTGGGTAGACACCCAGTAAATTTTTGATCACTAAGAAACAATGGGTTTTATATTTAAGGGATTATTTCATTAAGATTCTATTTAGGCTAGAGTGAGTTCTAGTGTCTGCAAAGTAATTTTGTTTATTGCAGGAGTACTAGTGAAAAATAGAGAAAATTGTTCTAATACACAGGTATGTTATTTAAGTCTACGTTGAAAATGTGATTAGTATATTGAGAAAAACAATTACATATGATTGTTTGAGGGGGAACCCAGCCAAAAATAACAGAGGAATGCTTTGCTCAAGAAGAATCAGAAAAGTTCATTACACAATTGCAAAAGTGGAGAGGTCGGGTTCAGGGTCTCCTAAGAGATTCTGAAGTCTTCTCTTAAGAGTCCCTGAAGTTGTCTTCACCCTTCCGTTCAGAGTTACAGGATTTATAGGAAACAGTCCCATGAAGCTTTAATGCATCGTCATCTACCCTGGGACCATGCCCAAATTAGGAAAAGGGAAGGAACTTCTCTTCCTCGGATGATCACCTTTAGCCTACATAACTTATCAAGCCAGGGATGCTTGACCATGAACAAAAGCTTCATAGGCTCACATGTTATGACTAGGAATTAGAATCTGGCGTCGGAATATCCTTGGAACACAAGACAGCAGAATGTGGTAGGAGAAACAGGTTTTTCTCCTGACTGACCAAAGACCTTTTTGACCATAATGTTGCTTCTAACATGCATGGTATGGAGAACATAGGTCCCTAACTTCTAACCTTAAGACTTCTGCTCAACCTTAAATGAATCACACAACAATCAGGAACTGAATAAATGAATCACTGAATCACTGACTCACTGACTGAATTCTGAGTGTGAATACATGCAAAAGAATAAATCAAATAAAGAAAAATGATTAAAATGATTAAAATGTGAATTTCTCCAACATAACCAAACTGCTTCGTTGTCAGTAGCTGGTAGACATTGAACTGGAAGTGTGTGTAACATTAGCCTATGTAGACGCCACAACAACATGAAAAGCAGCAATGGTTTCTGTTTATTGTGTATAAAAGAGCAACAATTGTCAGTTGACTCGCAGGTCTTTTACTGATTACGTTGTCCAAGAAATCCATGTTAATTCCTATTTTTGCTTTCGTTCGTCCAGCACCACTTTTCCCCAGTTCTTTTTTTGTAATCTCTGAATTGTTTCTTAATTTTTTAAAGTTTGTTTGTTATCTGTTCTACTGTTCTCGTATACGCCACCACCTCCAGCTCACTTCTTATTTTTTCATAAATTTTAATTTTACTGTTGTTTCTAATTTATCGGTCATGTTCACTCTTCAGCTAGCAGCTAATAAAAATGGCGGCGTCGATGAAATCTCTAGTGTTGTCAGAACAGTGGTAGCACCGCTCACAACCTGTGACTTGTGTGGTTCCCAGTTTGGAACCAGCCAATTCTCTGTGCCGTGCCAGTGCAGGTTTTTAGCACCAGCACCTGTCATTGTTCGGGCGAAATAAAAAAATTGATTTAGAAAAGAGGAGGACGTTGGCTATATTAACCCAAAACTCAGAGTTAATTAACAAACGGATAGATGGATTAGAAGAGTGCGTCACAGCATTATAAAGTAGTTTCCTGGGACCATATGTTGCAGCGTATCATACCCCAATCTCTCAATGTACTAGATCTAAAAAGGGGGTGAAAGAAGAGCGGGGTGAGCCGCCATGGGGCCATTACCCACTGGTCTCAACCTCCAGTGGGGGGGTTTCGCTATAAACCTATATGCTATAGGCAATGTCACTGCACTGTGTGATCTGTTGCCACCTGTCACCGAGGGGTGTGATGTGGCTTCGTAAATCGGAATTGCTGACAAAAGGGAGCACATTGGCTATGGGAGATTTTAGAGCAGTAATGAGATGCTGCATGTCACACTCGGGGTGTAAAGAAATTGAGGAAAAGGCAGACACCAAGGGTGTACCAGACGAAGACATATTAGTAGGATCCATGGCTGCTTTGTTTGATGCTGTATGCAAGCGGTATCCGATTACTGATGCTAATAAAGTACCTACGCTGGAATGGAAGCCCGAACAGGCTCCAAGGCAATATATTGAGGAAGCTAAAGAGGAGTGATGTCGTGTAATGGGGCATCAACCTGGTAAAGGGGGTTCCCAACAGGAGTGGTTCCGCAGAGCCATACTGGAGTGGGTTCCTAATTATGGAAGAATGATCGTATGATCACTAGACCGGATACAATAACAATCAGCAGCCTGGTAGAGGCTATGGATTTAGGGGAGGTTACAGAGGGGGGCATGGAAGGGGTCATAGGGCCAATTAGGACCACCGTGTTTCTGGACTGGCATTTGCTGGAGCTGTAATCAGCCTGGCCACATAGCACGTAACTGCCCTAAATCTGTTCAACAAGTCACTCAACAGGAAATGCAGATGATGCAGCCATCCTCTCAGCAGGTGCCACCTGCAGGGGGCAGAGGCGGAAGAAGTGGACAAGCTCCGCAACCTCACCTGGCTCCAACTCGACAGTTTTCAGTGTGGGAGTAGCCGTGGGGTGACGGCTCCAACAACGCCTAGCAAATCTCACAGAGAGACCCAGACAGCGAGGGCACGGCAGAACCTATGCTGTCATTACAAGTGGAAGGGTATGAACTGCCATTTTAGTGGACATGGGGGCCAAATATTCCACTATTAGAGAGTTGCCACCATAAGACATTATAAAAAAAGCTTGTG
>JBBMFX010022631.1:0-12371 GCA_037832545.1 Rhabdalestes septentrionalis | reverse complement strand
GGCCTCTCTCATCTTTTTAAGTGGGAGAACTTGCACAATTGGTGACTGACTAAATACTTTTTTGCCCCACTGTATCTTAAACACTGTAATGCTCAAACTGAAACCATGAGCTTTGGTCTACACTGTGGGGGACTCATTCCCTCACTGTTGTGTTGCTTGATAAGACACTCATTTCAGCACAAAATCTGTGAGTAATAATGGAGCTAATATGATGCAGTGCATTAGTGAAATAACACAAACTTTTAAAGAAATTGGAATCTTTAAACAGTTCCTGTGTTTTTTAATGTTTTCTTAGAGATCTTTAAAATAGCAAAAAATATAACAAAGGCCGGTACTATTGACAGTTGTTGACAGTCTTGGGAGTAACACATTACAAAAATAACAAATTACTGTAATGCATTCCTTTTTGCTGTAGCACAGTAATGTAAGGCATTACAATAAAAAATTGGCAAAATTGGTAAAACGTTTTTAACAGGGAGTGAAAGGTTTTTTTATTTTATACATAATCGGCGAAATCACCACGAGATCAGCAGAGGAGAAACTTCTGCACACTTCTTGTAGTCAGACAGATCAGAGAGAGGAGTAGGGTGACCAGGCGTCATCTTTTTCCCGGACATGTCCTCTTTTTGAGAACGGCGTCCGGCTGAAATTTTAGAATTGGCCGGGATTTTGAGCTGTCCAAATATTCGTCACATCATCACCGTCTCTCATCACCCGGATAGTGCCATTGGCCCCATGCGGCAGAGAAGTGCATAAAACATATCACCTCCCCCGGACCACGACCGAGCTGGTAAAGAAAGTCCTTGACCTTGATACCTTAAACTTATCCACCTTGATCTTATCCACCTTGATCTTATCCACTAAGGGTTGGTCTGGCTGCATGTTTTCATTCCAATTACAGAAGCACCTGATTACCACTGTATAATCTGTTGGTACCTTTTACTTATCCCATAAGACTCTATGTTGTTGGACTGAAAAACAGGCATGAACCCTTAAAGATATTTAGGGACATGCTTGTCTTGGGTGAACAGCTTTTTTTTATGCACTTACAATAAAAAAGCCAAGGATGTATTTGATTTTATGCGCTATATATACCATACCACATGACCAAACCTTTGTTAGTACCAGTCAAATGTATTATTAGAACTGCATAAGCATAAAGCAGAATAACAAAGTTTTCCATATTCTCTGAATCCACTTATTAATGGGAATTTCCCCCAATCTGTTGCAAGTGGTGGTAGTGGTGATCCACTGGAATGTGCTCTGGCCTTCCTTCACGGTTGCATTCTCGATCTTTTTTCTTGCAGTCCTTCGCCTTGAATGCGTAAAGAAACGAGTTCACGCAGCTGTTGGCACTGGCAAGAGTGCTGCCAAACCTTAGTCCGACAGGGAGAATGCTGTCAGATTTTCTGTGGTCTTGTTCCATCAATGCAACAGTGTGATAGGGCAGCCAGGAGAAAGTAAAAATTAGTGGCGTCATGATCTTGAGGGAGTTTTTGGACCTGCACATGGACAGCCCGAATATCCGATCTTTTTTGAATGAATAGACAACAAGGGGCTGGAAGGAGCCGAACAGGAAGTCAGACAAGGCCAGAGTGACGTACCATGTGGAACTTTTCAGCTTAAACCCAGCGATCCAGATCACCAAACTATTTCCAGTTATGCAGGGAATGCTGATGATCACAGTGCATAGTGCAAAGAAAATGCATGCCGCATTGCTCCAGGAAGGTGTAACTGCATCCTGATTTTCAGTGTTATATTACTGATAATCATATGTAGAGTTCCCATTCTCATAGTCGTAGCATGCTTCTGTCTCTGAGTTTGAAGACATGGTGCCTCTTGATTCTGTAAAGCAAACACTTTGAGAGTGCAATATTGATCAATGACATGGCCAGAGTGGGACACCTTGACAAAGTGGGCCAGTTGACAGCTCAACAATTTCCATAATTACATTTGAGGTTTTTCTTCAGCAGCTGAGCATGTTCCCTTAATTCCCAAAAGACCTTAAATTGGCAGACATTTGCAATTGTAATAATATGTGCTTCTGACAAATGAGGGAGCTCTTCGAATTTTCTGTTTTCTAAATTGTGTCAGAATTTTTACTCAGCAAACAAAAAATAACAAAAAATTACAACTGTGTATTTATTGATGCCATAATTCATTAAAATATTTTTAAATTGATTATCAAATGGCCAGTGTATAAAGTATATTAAACATCTAGAAAATGGGAAGAAACACAGTTGAGATGATGATTTTTTTGTTTGCCGAGTAAAACTTCTGACACACTTTAGAAAACACAAAAAATTTAAGGAGTGTTGATGTCGCCATTTTTATGTTAGTTTTGGAGGTTGTGCATAATTGCTCCCATTCTGAGGAAGGAAGGTAAGAAAATATTTTGCTATTGCAGAGTGATGACCCAAAGACACCCTGGTTAGTAGCCCCTAAAGTGAGGCTGAGAAGGCAACATAGGTCTCTCAGTGTACTGGATTTATAACTGCAAACTATGATTTGCATTTATGCACATCCTCCTCAAAAACAAACCAACATCATCTCACAAACAGAACAGACATGCAAACTCCACACTCATTCAAACTACCACTCTCCCGTTAAGCTACACCCCCTTGATTCACTAGTTTCACCCCCTTGATTCACAATTATCCAGAATGTGACATTTCTTAAAGTGACAGGCTCACCCTGTAATACTAAACCCACGTAGGACAATAATTAAACCCTAATATCAGTCCAGCATAGTTAATATGAACAACATGAAATCACATTAAAAATCTCTAGCGTTCACAATTCCAGTCAATTCTAGTCAGTATCAGAACCTAGATTAATAATATTGCATTATAATTATAAGATTATTGTAGGTAGTGGTTATAGGAAAACTGGAATTAGTTCAAAAGAACTTGTATTTCTGGCCACAAGGCTTATCTAGAAGTGCTCTCAGAGAACAGTGTACAGTGCATGTGAACAGTGCAGACACAATACAAAATAAAATTTAAAAAACTATAATAAAATGGCAAAAAAATTAACAGTTTTTATGAAGTCTATCCCTAACCCTAACCCTTAAACACTAAATCCACTTTCCAAGTTGGAGAGGGTCTCAGCGGGTGTGGCAGGGTATAGTGGCAGGAGTCGAGTGCGCCCTGCTGACACTTGCCTTAAGGTTGTTTGCTGCTGGTGACTTCAGGTGGCTATGAAGATGGACCACAAGGAGGTAAGTCCACTGATGTGGCTGAAAAGTCCCCTTCTGGAAATATAGGATGCCACAAATTCAGTGGTATAAGAAGGAATCAGGTGAATATTCATCAGGTGAAGGTCGTGGCAGTGGTGCCCGGGCACTGGTATTCTGAAGGGCCCAGCTACAGTCTAATGTTAGCCTGGAGTGGTAGCGATTTAGCTTGTCATGGTGGACCACACTGTTTCACCAACCTTAAACTGGAACTGATATCTCCAGGGCATCCCTGGATAGCAGGTGTGAAACCTGACCTTTGTGGGGGGTTTTTCTCTTCCGGGTGTAATTCAACCACCAAGTCTATGGGCTCTGTCCACTCATGACTGAAAAGCATCATGTTGGGAGTAAGTCTAGTAGAAATGTTTCTAATGATGCGGTGTGCTATCAGAGTGTATGGTATCATTACATCCCAGCTGTGTGCTGACCTGGGGCCAGCTTTACAAAGGCAGAATATAAGGAACTGCACCCTAACTGTTCCATTACAAGGAACTATCCACCCTCTTGTTTTTAGCCGCAGGAGCTTTCCAGCACAAACTAGCTGACCAAATATCAAATATTTCCCAGTCACACCATACCTGCTGTATGGGATGGTATACCGCTTGTCATCCAGTTATATAAAATTTCCAGCATTCGACTGCACACATTGCTATAGATCCTTCTTCAGGGAATTAATTTGCTTATGTAAACAAAAAGCATTTTCATTCTTTTAATGTGCAAATTATATGTAATGCAAAAATATATCGGCAAGATGGCCTGGCTCAACCCAAGATTAATTTATTCTCAGAAAAGGCAGTGTCAGAAACAAACCTGAAAATGGTGTGGTGCATGATGGCTGGTTTCTCAGTAAATAGACTTATGTTTCAGAATTTTAAGTTTTGTGTACAATGCAGCCATTTGGCAATTCTCTCTGGGATAGTGAAAGCCATTCCCTAGGGGACTGAAGACGTGGCTTCTCATCACACTCACAAACCCAAGGAGTGAACGAGAGCGACGTTATAATGGTGTCCATTCTCAGGCACAGGTGGTGGTAGAGTGTATTACAAGACCGGTGGAGTGTTGCTCTATAGTCCACAGAAAATGTGTCGCATTGTGAAGGCAAGTGGCTTGTTGCATAATTTGGCACTTAATTGTAATAGCTTGTACCTGAGGAGCTAAGAAATGTGGAACCTGACCTTGACCCATCAAATGTCGTGCCAAATGGGGCAGTTTTACAACGTCACTTGAATGTAATAGAAGGAACGTAAAAACAGGTGATCAAACAGAAAATATTTTTTTCCAAATTGTTTAATGTTTGGTTTATGTCACACAGATCTTTTCCTGTGCTCAATAAATTTCCTTTGGGAACTTTCAAATACATACTGGTTTCATGCAAGATTTTGAAATCATACATAACATATAATAGACATGACATGACTGTGGATACACCAAAATATGGTATAGTATTCTTTCTTTTTGTCTGTCCTTTGCTTGAAAGGTATTTCTTTAGCCATGTCCTGTGAAACAGAATTGCGTATCTGGGTTGACTACAAAAACACCATGACCATATATGGTTATAAGCTATCCTGGAACAGGATTGACTGAACAACTAGCTTCACGACCATAGGAGCACAAACCCAGGAGGTATAAATGACAGATTCCATCAGTCTCACAGGGTGGATCCACTGACTGACAATCATGGTTTGCTGCCTCGCTATCTTTATTTGGCAAAATAAAGGATAACACCAATATCAGACCAAAGGTTTTGCCTAAATTGGTAAATTGTGAAGGCAGACTTGTGGTGACATTTCACAAAGGTGAAGACTGACTCAAAGGTGCAATCCCACATATCAAGTTTGTCTCAAAATGTATATAGTCTTGTAACTGTTGCGTTGGTAAATGTTGCAGATAAACTGAAAGCGGAGTGAGGTCTCTGGAAGCAAAGGACTGAAGTCTGGACAGTCCCCAAGTATCTGTATTGAATTTTGGTTTGAAGAAGCGCATGTGAGCGCTAGTGAACTTTCTATTGAACTTTTGAATAAAGCCTTGCAAGTATCACTCTGCTCTGTCTGCGTCCCTGCCTAAACCCGAACTAACATTGTGATTGTAACTAAGTGAAAACAACAACAGTCAGTCATTAATGTAGAAAATAATACAATGTAGAAATTAATAAAAACAAAGAAAAATTAATGAGAAGGTGTGTCCAAAAATTGACTGGTAGTGAATAGAAGTATATGCAGTAACCTGCTGATTTAACATGGCTCAGTAATGGTGGTTTCAGTCCTTAGCGGATTTTAAAATCTCCTGTCTCTGAAAACAGCTGACTGTGGCGTCTGGGCCTCGTTCACCACACCCCTTCATCCTAGTGCTGGGTTGTTTATGTTTGGGCAGGGCGGTTAGCTAGCCATTCAGACACCGGAATGGAATTAAACTCCACTGTTCAGCACTGCACCAAACAAAAACAACCAGCACAAGGATGAGCGGGAATGGCAGACAAGGACTCGACACCAGAGTTAGCTGTCCTCAGAGGCAGGAGGCTTGAAAGGAGCCAATTCGAGAACACTACTTCTCCTTGCTCCTGATTGGCTGTTGCCCTTTGCCACAGCTGGCATACAGAATTTCCCCTGTGGAGGATCTTGTATGTTCTCAATCCTGTATTTTTCTTTCTTTTTATCATTTCTTTCTGTATTTTCCTGCTTATATCAATTATTTTAAAAGTAGCACATACCGAAAATAGGTGTGCATGAATTACAGTACAGTCTATATAGTGGTCATTTTGGTATTTCACATGTTAGCAATGCGGGAGTTCAGTGTAAAGTGTACAGTAAAAATCTCAGTTTACCATTACATTTTCATTGGGTGTGATATATTAAGAGTATAAATTAAAGTGTTTGGGAAGCATATTTAGGGTTTACACCATACTAGGCAGTTTATAGTGTAGACAGTACTTTGCTAGTTAATGAGGGATACAAATCTCAAGATCTTGGACCAAGGATAAAGAGAGCAGAGGAATTGGAGTTAAAAAGAACAAAAAGAGAAAAAAAAATTTACAAAAAAAAAAATTTTTGTTATACCAGTATTGAGTTTAGCAAACCACAAAAAATAACAATACCCCAAAATGAATCAAGCAGTGAGCAGTCAAATAATATACTAATCTCAGATCATTTATTACATCGGGAAAATAATAGAACAAGTGTCATAGACAAACATGAGTTATAGACAGAATTTGACACAGATGTAGGGTTGGTAAAGTCTGCCAGCACAATAAATATGAAATAAAAACATGGTGCGCGTTTGATCAGACAAACACAATATTCATACAAATCAGACGCAGAAATGGTGAATTTAAAAAACATAGAAGCAGGAGTGCTAATTGAAATAGGTAGTCTTTGTCATACTACAATTTTACCTCTTCAGAATGCAGATTATTCCAAGTGGAGATTGGGGCATTATGTTCCATTGAAAGGAGGGGTGTAAAGTGAAAGGAGTTTACTGCTTTAGAGTCGAAACCTAAATCTACAGAAATAGTATATTTTATGGATGGTGTCAGGTCTCGGGTCTATAATTGTGGGAGGCCACTAGAGGGCGCCAAGCTATTTCTTTTTGTTTATTCTTGCTCACACCAGTCAAGTATGAAGTCAGCTGACGGTGTGAACAGGAGTTTGTGTTGGGATTGGGTGTGTTTGTTTGGGTTAATTTATTTAAGTTAATTTGGTGTTTCTGTTAATTATATTCTCCTGTGTTTTGGAAAAAGGTTGTAATCTTGTTTCAGGCTGTCTAGCCCGTTTTGGTTTTCATCTAAATAAAATAAACTTAAATCAAGGATGTCTGTGCATTCGTCTGCGGTTTTGATAAAGAGAGACTTTGGGAACATGACAAACGATTAATGTTTTAAAGACCATTTAGGAAACTACACAGTAATTGAGAGGGGTGAAGGTGATAATCAAAGCTAAACATTATCCACAGCCTTGCTCTATTCAGCAGAATTCAAAACACTGACAGAAACATTAGCCAAGAGTAAGGTGGTGAATGTTAATATACCATCTACATGGCCCTTTGTGAAAAAGTAATTGCCCCCAAACCTAATAACAGGTTGTGAAACCCTTAGTAACATCAAATGAAATTGAGCGGTTTTGATAAATGAGAATGAGATATTTTGGCCCTCTCTTTGCAGAATTGTTTTAACTATGCTATATTGAAGGGTTTCTGAGCATGAACCACATTTTAAGATCATGCCACAGCATCTCAATTGGATTAAAGTCCAGACTTGGACTAGGACACTCCAAAACATTCATTTTTGTTTTTTTTAAGCCATTCAAGGGTTCAAGATTCAAGATTCAAGATTTATTATTGTCACTACAACAATATACGCAGTATACTACCTACTGAAATGCCATTTCACCCAAAGCCCCCCATGGTGCATTTATAAGAATATCAAAATATAATTACAAGAGATTACAAATAAATAATAACTAACTACATTTTAGTAAGGTAAAAAAGGTACTAATAATTGCCAAATCTATATACAATAACAAAGACAGGACAGGAGACACTACAAAGTGGTCATGTGCAATTTCTGTAAAGTGAGATTTTGTGCAGGTTGTATCTGGAGACCAGGTTCAGATTATTTCCATTATATTGTGGAAAGACAAGACAAGGACATGTGCAAGAGGTGGACTTGCTGGTGTGTTTTGGATTATTGTCCTGCTAAAGAACTTGGAGTCACAAACTGATGGCCACACATTCTCCTTCTGGATTTTTTTGTAGAGAGCAGAATTAATGGTTCCATCAATCACAGCAAGTTGTTCAGGTCCTGAAGAGGCAAAACAGCCCCAGACCATCACACTACCACCACCATGTTTTACTGAAGGCATGATGGTCTTTATCTGAAAGGCTGTGTTTGTTATGCCAGATGTAAAGTGTTGCACACCTCTCTCAGTCCACAGGATATTGTCCTAAAAGAAATCGGGATCATCAAAATGTTTTTTGGCAAAAGTTAGACCAGCCTTTGTGTTTTTTTTGGTCATCAGTGGTTTCCACCTTGGAACTTGCCATGCATGCCATATTTGCCCTGTCTATTTCTTAAGGTTGAGTCATTAACACTGACCTTAACTGAGGCAAGAGAGGCCTGATGTTCTTTAGATCACGTTCTAGGTTCTTTTGTGACCTCTTGAATGAGTTGTTGCTGTGCTTTTGTAGGCCGGCCACTTCTAGGAAGGTTCACCACTGCTCCATTTTTTCTCCATTTGTGAATACTGGCCCTTGCCAAGGTTCGCTGGAGTCCCAAAATTTTACAAATTACCTTTGTAACATTTTCCTTTACAACTGTGATGTTGTCCAATGCATATGATGACCATAAATTGTGATGGCTTGAGTTTTGTTCATTCCTTAAAAATATCCTAGATGCCAAACACGCAAAGTTTGCCATGTGTTCTCACAACTGAATTTAAAAAATGAGTCACCTGTTGACATTTGCATCACAGCGCCGCAGTGCTTTGAGCGTGCCTTCTAATGAATGCATAATAAGTACAGAGCTGGGGAGGTGGTCAAAACATGATCTTTATATTGAGTTTATCACTCCTATCAGCTAGAACTCTTATGCAGGTGCACACAAAAAATGACATAATAATAACAGTGTTTATTGATAATGGAGGAACAGGATTACAGACAACAACCATCACAGTACATGGTTGAGCATGGTTAGATTAAATAAATGCTCTGAGTGTTTATATAGAATTTGAATTATTGCCATATTAGATGATATTAAACAACCAACTGTGGACCAATTGCCTTAGATTCGCCCATCAGTGTGGTCCGTGGCCCAGTGGTTGAGTGTCTAAACAGTGGGCATGTGTGTCAGATGGAGAACATCTTTTAGATGGAGATTTTAGATGTCAGATTTAGAACAGAGTTTTAGAGGCAGATATTAGTTCTACAAATATATTTCTAGTTTGTTTTGGAAAAGTCTATGGTTACGGTTAATTAATGAAACCAAAATATGACCATTTTAATGACTATCTCTCACAGTTCCGGTGGGCGACCGCCAGAGGTCGCTGTAGGACCATGGACCCGATCCCTCCGCCAACTCTGCTAGCGACTCGCTATCTCTCTCTTTGGGAACTCTCCACACCAACCTGGAACATTCTGTTTTCTCACTAGTTAGTTGCCCTGCACTTGTTTCTAATCTTCAGTTCATTTGCCCTGCATATGTTTCACATTTTCAGTTAATTGATAGACGCTTGTGATTGGCCCTCTGTTGTACCCCAGGCATTATTTATGTTCTCTTTTTAGCTCGTCTCATGGGGACGTACTAGTCGAATTATTAGTTGTATATCAGCATTTTGTGTTTTTTTTCTCACCTATATGGCCCTCGAGCCTGTTTCTGTTTGAATTATCTTATATCAATAAAAAATATACCTGATGGCAGCCCACCCTGACACTATCCCAATCCCCAACGTGTACATTGAGTGCATATGTTGAAGGATGCTGATGGGAAAATAGTGGCAAATATGAAAAAGATTTATTTAAGGAATACTTTGCCACACAACACCAAACCTCTAAACCATAAATGTCCTATAAGGCAATTTAGACCAATAGCCTGTCAAAAGGATTTTAAAAAGATTTAAACATTATCACACATATTCATGAGCATTGGCGTTTAAATGCTTCAAACATTAAATACATTAAATGCTCCAGATGTCTGGTTCCTATCACCACTACTGTGATCAGTACGTTTCTCAAGTGTTCAGCATCACCCTCAATGACATTTAAGTATCCAGTTATGCTGAGCTGTTGAAGAAATTGATAGAATGCCAATTTACCAAGTATCCAACAAATGGGACATAATGACATGACGTCATTTGGAATGGGCAAGTTTCAATGAGGAGAAGACCAGCAGGTGGTGGTATTCAGATGTTTTATTTTATGTAAAAGTGATCTGCAGACCCCTTTCCTATTCCTGCTCCACAAATGTCTTATGGTTGTTTTGGTCCTATGACACCTCGTCCTTTTAGTTTGGTTAAATCTTGAAACTTTTCTAAAAGAATCCACTCCAATTAATCGATAGAAGAACACACACCACTGGAAATCAGCTTGGGTTTTCCTCCAACTCACCACATGCAGGTGAATGCACAGACAGGCTTCTATCGGTTTAGGGGAGTAGATCCTTTCACCAAAGATTCAAGATTAAACAGCGCTGGTGAACTAATTATTTATGTTAAATACTATTTTAGCTCTCTCTGCCTCAGTAAAATATCAGACATATTAAAGTTGACCTCGCACCCTGGACATGGTTTGTTTGAACCTAAGTATGAACTGAATGCTGTCAAACACCGACCTGTGGATTAATCTACAGTAATCATTACATCCACTCAATAAAACACACCGAAATGTCTTTTATACTGTACTTTCTTTACCTTGTGAGAGATACAATAGCACAATATTTACATTTCATTACATCTTGCACTTTGTTCTACCAATGACAATCATTTTCCTGTGGAATAAAAATACATTTCCCAAGTGAGAATTCTTCACAATAATGGGGAATGGAACTGGACATCTCGAATCTAATGCTTCTTAAAGCTCCCCCACATTGATAAAAATGTTGGCCTTTGTATTGCAAATAAAAACACTATATTTGTTATCTGCCTTTGGATTCTGGTTCAGAATAATCAACTGTTTTCCTACATTTGGCAAATCCTCCATACCACACTGAACGACAAGGTCCTAAACAGGTTGGGATGACCAGGGCCTTTTCAATTACTATCCAAACCCACCAATTAACCTATACATGCATTCTGAGTGCTTGTATGAAATGATGATGTAGGTAAATCAGTGGCAAACCTAAATAATTTAGTCCAAAACTGACCAGATAACCTTATGTGGCTTTAAACGTTAAATGCTCCAGACATATGGTTTTTATCACCACTACGGTGAAAAGTCCTGACTTGGTATGTTTCAAAACAATTCACCAATACACCATTCTGAATGACTTTGGTTACATCTTAAGTCATACAGAACAGTTGAAAAAATTGTTAGAATGCCAAAATTCTATGAGCACAATCAAATAAAAGGGACATTATGACATGCCTTTATTTGCAATGGGCGAATCTCATTGAGGAGGACATATAAGACCAGCAGGTGGTAGTATTCACCCGTTACATTTCACTTAAAAGTGAAAGTACACGGTAAAATCTGTAGACCACATTTTGGGCTTTTTACGACGTGTGTAGGTATTGTCCTGCATTTCACTATAAGTCCACATTTAACAGAAAACCTCGTTCCTGGGGAGCTTTGTTTTTTTTATGTTTTTAGGTCATGCATGCACACTGAGAATTTTTTTAAAGATAAAAATATATTGTGGTACGTCTTTCCAGGAACTCAGAAGAGTTTAAAATTGCTTGCATTGGTTTTCAGTTTAATTGAAAAACAAATGCCACCAAGCAGGACTATGAGAACTTTAGTGAGGATTCGCCCACGTTTTCAACTGCTCCACAAATATGTTATGGTAGCTTTGGTCCCATCATTCTTTCCTCTTGGAAAGTTTTCTCTATTTACCAAATTCATAGTGAAAAATTCCACTTTTTTGGGAGAGTGCTATTAAGATGAGATTCATTTTGCATGCAGCAGCATGTAACTGCAGGATCATGGCAAATGGTCGCAGCTGGAAGAAAACAGTCTGATTTCCATGCCTATATAAGATGCTCGGTTTCTTCCCAGCTCTTCTTTATCTCCTCCTTCGTCTACTTGCCTCACTTTTCCCTTCTCCTCTTCTAGTCTCTCCACTTCTCCTCCCGTCCTATTTTAAGGTGATTCTTGTTTTGTTTGTATATAGTTCTGCCATTAAATACTAGAGTTGGATGTCTCGAGACCACTTTTATGTGGCCTTGGTCTTTTTTTGGTCTCGATCGGACTTTGGTCTTGGTCTTAGTCTTGGTCTCGCTGTCTCGGTCTTGCTGTCTCAGATCCACACAGTGGTCGGGAGATTTGGAGTCAACAGTATCCATGACACACAACGCAACGTTCGATAATGTGTCGTGCGCAAAAACAGCCGCTCTAAACCGAAACTTTTTTGTGAATCTGAAGAGTCGACTCCCATTGAGCGAGAGCCGGCTCCCCACTTAATGTCCTTTCGCTGCTCAGCTCTCACACAGTGGCT
>JBBMFX010022620.1:0-12371 GCA_037832545.1 Rhabdalestes septentrionalis | reverse complement strand
ATTATTATTATTATTATTATTATTATTATTATTATTTTTATTTATTTATTTATTTATTTATTTATTTATTTATTTATATTTATTTATTTTTTTAATAATAAACATTTAGGTTTTAGTAAGAAACACTTAAAAATATTAGCACCAAGTAAATAATAGAAGAAGAATGCAGGAAAATAAATGTATATTGTTTATTAGGTGTGGAACAATAAACTGATCAACCAAGTATTTGTTTCTCAACTTTATACTCAGCTAATAAAGTGCTGCTATTTTTGTGAAATGTAGTAGCAGGCAATATTGCTATAACAAAAATAAAATTAAGAAACCTCCAGGATCTTTCAAAATTCCTGAAAATCTAAAGGTTTATTGTTGTCAAGCTGTGGAAAACAAAAACTCTTTGTCAACAATATCTTTATAAATATTTTTAATGTACGTTATTTTTCACTCATTTACTTTTTTGTCAATTAGGCCAAGCTGTGTTTTAATTTAGTGCTGTTAACATAGCACAAGAAGATTTCACACATGAAATGTACACTTGACTAAATCTCAAAAATACTCAGTGTGGTTTTTATTATATACCACATTGTTCCTTTTCTATATTATACTTTATTAACAATTGTTGTATTGCACAGTACTGATTTAATTTCTTTCTCTTTAAGTATGGGATTCTATGAAGATGCCTATGCTGTATGGAGCATGTGCATCTCTCGCCGTTTTTTTCTTCTCCACCATACTGGGCTTTGTCTGTTCTCGGAGTTGCTGCAAAAACAATCCACACACTCCGCACTCACGCATCAAACTCATGGATTTAGAGATGGACTGACCAACACTGCATAATAAACTTTGATATTCCCACTTGTGTACAGTTGCTGCAACATGATGGAACCAATCCTATGGCAGACTTTGTCTCTTACACTCCTGAAGGTATTGGATAAATGGAACTTGACAATAAGCACTCAGAGTGAGCATTTTCTGAACTCCCAAGGAAAACTATGGACCTATGATTTTTAAGATTTAGCTTTTCTTATTTTTAAACATACAACAGTTTTACAGTGCTTAAAGGCATTCTTACGGCATACTATCTGTGATTTCTCTCCTCACAAACCATTTGAGTGGTGCAACAGCACAGGACCAAAGGTGCCATCTGTCTGATTCTTCTATTAATATTATGAATTTAATAATCATTTTATGACTCAATTAATGTATTATTAACTTCTTCTTTTTTTTTTTTTTTACATAAAAACATGTCACTAATCACTTAATGTAATGCTTTTAGTTATGTTAAGTTATGTAATGTTATGTTTTGTTTTGAACATTTATTGTGAAGCCCTGAAGTGTTAGTGTTAATTATTTGTTTCACCTGACCGTGTGCTCAGAGGAATATAGTTGTGTGTTTCTGTTGATTTGTTTTGTTTGGGGCTTGTTTTCATTTAAATAAAATAAACTTAAAGCATGGATGTCTGCCATTTGCCTGCTGTTTTGATCAAGAGAGAGAGTGGAGACATGACAGATGGACTGACTTACCAAATGCAGGTGCCACAGACATGGCATGGGGGAACATGGAACTCACCCCAGAGGAAGCAGACAGGCTTATGGGGGAATTTTTGGTACAGATCCTATGGGACATGGATGCTTCTTGCAAAGCTAACAGGCCAGCTCCCCCGCCAGCAAGGAGGAAGTGAGCCTGCCTTAAGCACCCTGGCAAAGGTGCTGGATGGGGATGCTCTTTCGGTCCCCACGCTGAAGCAGGGTTTGAAGGAGAATTAGTGCTAACTGGACGAGCTTGAGGGGCTTGTCATGACTCTGTTCTACCATCAGCGACCCCAAAGCCACGCAGCCTTATTTCAAGCACAGAGGCCGAGCTCCCAAATGCTGAGACCATGCTTCAGAGTCTTGTACCAGCACCTAGAGAAGGTTGCAGCCTCCCACGTCTGCCCCTCAGCATCAGTTTCCAGCTCCAGGTAGGATAGCGGTAGCTAGAGCAGGGGCAAGTGCAGGCTTAACTGAGCTTGTAGATTAATTAAGCCCGTTAGAAGAGCCAGACTCATTAATAGAACCTTTACAGCCCAGGAAGCGGCTCTGCCCCTGAGGACAGTAAGGGGGAGGGGTTCCTGGCAAGGGGCTCTGCCCGAAGAACGGTGAGGGTCTCCCTGGGTGTGCTCAGAAGAAATGTGTTATTTTCGATTGGTTTGTTTTGTTTGGCACTTAGGTATTTATATTCATTGTGGACCAACCACTGTTGCCCTGGCGCTTGTGTAAATTCTCCCATGTTTAAAAAAAAAACATTTTAATAAAATACATTTAAAGCATGGGTGTCTGCCCATTCACCTGCTGTTTGATAAAACGGGAGAGATTTTGTAAACCTACAACTTGTCACAGCCTGTGTGTAGAAGGGAAAGGGGAGGACGCACAGAGCAGTTAATATTTACAGGGTTTTTAATGAAAACAAAGAACAAACACACAAAAAATCACAGAACACAATGAAATAAACACAAACCCTGACTCTAAACCAAAACGAGAAACACAGAACACGAATAAGTGAAAACGGGGCAATACATAGAACACAAGACACATGCTCCTCAAAAGAACAAAGAATAACAAAACCAGGAAACCGCGTTTAGTTTTCTACAAAGCTTCACGACCGGATAATGTGGATACAAGCTGTCAGTGCAGATTGTGCATAACCTTGGACTAAGACTGATGAACACAGGCCTGAAAAACCGAACAAGGGAGACAGATCATGAAACAAACACGAGAACACAATATGCAGCATAAGAACACAAAGGAACAATCCAGAAACGAGCACACAAAAACAAAGACACCATGGGTATTAAAGACAAATACAGACTCAAAGACACTGGGACCGGCTAGGGTTTAAATAAGGGGAGAAAATGAGACACAGGTGAACTAATGGGAAACAAGGAACAGGTGAACAGGTGGGACAGATACAAATGTGGCAAGAACACTAAGGGACAAGGGACCTAAACAGTTTAATTGAAGAGTAGAACTCAATGGGTCTCTTACTGTGATAGCAGTGACATTTCAGTGAAACTCTATTGCAAAATGTGAAATGCTGGTGAGAGGGAGCAGTAGTATATGCTGATAATCGCATTGTTTTTTTTTATAGTTTGAAATTTAGTTTTTTCATATGTGTGAATGAATAACCAACACTACAGACTTTCAATAGCTGTTTATTTAATACCTTTCTGCACTGTTCATGTACAGGGATAATCACAGCAATCAAAATCAGTGTTGTTCTGACTTATGCTGCCCTATTTAAAAATGCTACTTTTAGTTTGTACAGTTTATGCAGTTTATAGTCAGTTTATAACATGGATAATGATAAGAAAGAGGCACATAATATGCATATAAATAAATAAACTAACTGGACCTCTGAGATTCTTAAAAGGGACTTCTCTGTGGCTTAAAAGGGGTAAAAGACTTATTGTAAATGAGAGAAATGTTGGGCATGACCTGAATTTATGTGGGGTATAAATATTCTCATCTAATTTGCATACTATGACATCATGAAGTGGCAGACATCTTACATTTCATTATATTCAGGAAACAGCTGATGTTGAACTGATGTTTGGAAGTAATTTTCTTTCTTTTTATCTTTTTGTCTTTTTATCCTCATTCATTATGATCAGGAAAGAGGAAACTAAATATTAAATACCCAACAACACCACTGTCATATAATTAGAATAATAATGAACAGAAATGGCTTACCTTTCGTAGTGACACCCATGTAGCATGAGGGGAGAGCTCAAGCACGGAGAGACGCGGGAGAGCGGTTAACTCACGCAGTTCTGTGAACGCTCTGAAACCCACCAGGATTCCACATTCACAAACATGGACAGCAATGGAGTACTCATGGTTTGAAGTGAAGACAAGAGGCTGGGCATGCTGAACTCAATGTCTGAGCAAAGAGGAAGCTCCCACTTCTTGTTTATATACCATGACGCGTAATTCTCCCGACAAACCAAGCTGGGGGGATACCCGACGAATAAGCTCATCACGCTGGCAGAGGATGTGTGTAGGTTGTGGGAGAGCTCGGCCCAATTGAGGTAGTGGGCCCAGGAGCGCTGATGGTCAGCAACGAAACACCTGAGGAAGCGCTCCAGTTGTTTGTTGGTCCGCTCTGCCTGACCGTTGGTATGAGAGTGGTATCCAGAAGACAGGCTGCAGGAGACCTCAATCAGGCGGCAGAAGGCTTTCCAGAACCGAGTGGTAAACTGGGGCCCTCTGTCTGAGACAACGTCTTTAGGGAACCCATGCAAGTGGACTACATGTTCTAATAATAATGGAGCAGTTTGTTTGGCTGAGGGGAGCCCAGATAAAGCAACCAGGTGCATGGCCTTGGAGAATCGATCCACGATGGTGAGGATGACTGTTTTTCCATCCGAGTCAGGTAATCCAGTGACAAAATCCAGGGCGATGTGTGACCAGGGATGTTGCGGGACCGGGAGAGGTCGAAGGGGTCCCGGTGAGGGTCGGTTGGTATTTTTGTATCTGGCACACATCACACAGGCCTGGATGAACTCCCCAACATCAAACGGCATGTTAGGCCACCAAATCTCGCTGGAGAAGAGTCAGGGTCCGATTGATCTATGGATGACCCGACAGTGCAGAAGAATGGGCCCATTGGAGGACCGCACATACAGTCGTCCAGCGGGAGTGGTATCCGGTGGGGGCTCCAAGGCCTGACCCTGGCACATTCTATCTTCTAACTCCAACCCTAGAGATGAAACAATGATGTCCTGAGGAATTATAGGCAGAGGGTCCGTCCGGGGAGCTTCCGGTAGATGGATCTGAGACAGGGCATCAGCTTTGTTATTCTTCAACCTCAGATGGTGGGAAATGGTAAACTTATATTGTTCAAAAAACAGGGCCAACCGCACCTGCCAGGGGTTCAATTGTTTCGTTTGCTGGATGCCAGTGAGATTCTGATGGTCGGTCCAGACTGTGAATGGGTAACGGCAGCCCTGAAGCCAGTGACGCCACTACTCCAGAGCCCACTTGATGGCCAACAGTTTGTGGTCACCTACCCTGTATCGCCGTTGGGTGGAAGTGAATATTCTGGAGAAAAAAATGCATGGATGCAGTTTCTGGTCTGGACCGCATTGGGAGAGAACAGCTCCTACGCCCACATAGGAGGCGTCCACTTCCACAACGAACCGGGTGGATGGTTTGGTGAGAGCATTCAAAGGTGCCCCGACTTAACTGAAGCCCCAGATGAAGAGGCAGAAGAAATTTGTTGGATTGGACACGTGCATGAAGAAATGGGGCTGTGTTGAAGGGGACGACCTTCAATGGCGGTGATATTGAGCGGCCAGGATAACGTCTCCATTTTTACCTCCAGCTAGACAGCAAAAGAAAGGTTAATAAAGTTGCTGGCTGCCCCAGAATCTACAAAGGCATCGACACTGACCTGTTTGTGACTGTGCTGGAGGTACCAAGAACCGAGAAACTTTAAGGTCGGTGGAGGCAGTGGCAGATAACCCAGATGAAGACCCCCTCATCCTCACTGGGTCTTGTCATTTCCCGGACAGAGCGGACAGATGGCCTGATGGTGTTTGGGGGATGCCTAGTAGGCGCAGAGTCCTTTGTGGTAGCAATGAGTCCTCTCTGCCTGGCTCAGCGAGGCCTGCCCTAACTGCATGGGATCCCCTTCATCAGTGTGGGCCTCCGACGGAGGTGGAGGGCCGGAGGTGTTGAAGATGACCTGTAATGGTGGCACTGAAGGCGTTGGCGGCAGGGCATGAGGAGCTGCCCGAGGACGAGAGCTAATGCGTATATCTATGTGCATACTAGGGATGGAGCCGAATACAAATATGGTATTCGGAAAGGCACAAATAACATGTTTTTACGAATACGGTATTCGGACAAATACTTAAAAAAATATTTGTATTCCGGAAACAAACCCCGCCCCCACACCCACGTTCGCATGGTTAGGGCTCTCGCACTGCGATCAGAAAGTCGTGGGTCGTTCCCCAAAACCCCTAGGAACCTCTTATGTGCTCTGAGTGAGGTAACCATCTACACACACTGCTCCCCGCCCACCATTTTCATGGTTGCACGCTGCTTCACTTGGCAAATGGGTTAAATGCCAAGAAGGATTTTCATGCTGACTGATGTTTACTTTCACTTTTAGATACACCTTTCTTCCCGTCACACGCTCAAGTTCAGGAGTGGATTCAGGGGGGCGGATGGAGTTTGCGTGCTGTATTAAGAATTTTACTCGAATACGAATACAAATACGAATACGAATATATACGAGTATCGAAACCCGATTCTTACTCAGCCCCGGTGCCTAATTATAAAAGACCGAAGTATCGATAAGCTTTAACGGTAATGGTTCTGTTGTCGATACTGGAGAAATTAAAAAAAGGACAGGAGAGGGCTCCCGTGTGCACACAAGAAGAGAGGGCACCCACGCGCACACAAGAGGAGAGGGCTCCCGCGTGCACACAAGAGGAGAGGGCTCACGCGCACAAAAGAGGAGAAGGCTCCCATGCACACACACAAGAGGAGAGGGCTCCCACGTGCACAAACATGAGTCCAACTTTTTAGATTTCGGTTAGAATGAGGGTTAAAGGTAGGGTTAGACATTGAAGAGAGTGTGTTTATGGTGTGTAGAGGCATTAATGATGTTCTCTGCCCGCTTCCTGGTCCTACTAGTGTACAGGTCCTGAAGAGAGGGCAGGTATAGATGTTTTAGGTTTAACATTCAGAGATATATTTAAAATTTTAATTCAAGATTTAACATTTAGATACATATATTTAACATTTTTATATATCATTTAGATTGAACATTTAGATATATATTTATCATTTAGATTTATGATTTAACATATAGATCATTTAGATATATATTTATTATTTAATTTTAGCATTTAATATGAAAGCTGAAAACATACCAAAACACAAAACACATTTAGCTGAATGTGTGAATATTCTGTGAAAATTGTGCTAAATTATGACAAAATTACACCTCTAAATGTGTTAAGCTGTTTTTACAAATGGCACCCCACAAGCTTTGTATGGGACAGTCCAACCTTTGTTAGGAACACCTCCAGGACATGGCAGACCCATCTAGAAATGTCTTTTCACTCTTGTCATTATTATTCATTTTGTATCTGATATTGGAACTGTTCCTTGTTGGAGCTCGCACAGAATTTCAGTGCAAGCACAATGTCGCCTGTGATTCATTTAAAGGGTGAAAATGCCTTAGCCTCCTGTATATACTGGCTAGAGAGAAAGGCATTATGACATTGGCCAGAAAATCCTGGCTCTGCTCCCAGAAATACTTAGCAGACACCTGCTCTGAAACCCTTATTTGGAGCTTCTCTGTGTTTGGGTCCACAGTTGAATCTCTAAACATCACGCCAAGCTTTGGTTGTCCATTTTTTAAAATTATGTCTTTTAAATGTCAAAATAACTTAAAGGGAGGCAGATACCAGGTGGCATAGGTAGTTGTTTAGTAGTCTTGGTAATCAAACCCACAACTTCCTGATCTCATGGCGAATGCCCTAACAACTAGGCTACCTGCTGCCCTCTAGTGCTACAACAAATAACACAACCATGGGCTCTCCAGAGGTATTTTTTCTCACTTAGTCTTTTCTTTCTACATTATTTAGCTCTCCTCCTACTCTACTTGAGAGCCTGAATTAAAAGAAGTTCCCAACTAATCCTTTAATGCTGCTCATCAATGGAGGATGTGTCACAATATAAAAGAATGAAGCTGTGTCTCAAATCCTGCAATTGCACACTTCATGCACTTTGGACACTATGTTTTAGTGCATAGTGGGTTCACACTGCCAACCAAGCTAAAATTCAGTACTCTGAAAGGACACACATAGTGCTCCCATAATGGCCAAAAAAGCAATGTGAGACGATGGACACTACTCACCCTAAATTGACGCTATTTTCACTATGTTGCAGAAGGGGAGGGACTTTCGACAAGTTTTCAGAGTTGGCCAACAGTGAAATGCTCGTGCAAGACCATGCAGAGGCAACTGCTTTGTATAAATGTAAAGTAACATTAATAAAATGATTTACTGATGTATATTGCAGTGTGCTGCTGTTCACTCTCTCTCTCTCTGACAACAGTTATGGATCATTTATTTGAGTTTTCAAATATACTGACTTAGAAGAGTTTGCACATGTAAATATTAGCAGTTTTTAGAAGTTTAGGCAGCTGTGGATAGACTATAAATGTTATAAATCTTCTGTGATTTAGTTTCTGTATGTTTACTTACTCGTTGTTGTTCCACTAAGTACAAAATATCAGTGTTCCATTTGGGACAATACTTACAGAAGGAAGCACTCAGTCCGCATTATGCACTACATTTGCGTGCATATAAATAAATTCTTTCTGCTTGGACTAAATATATATTTTTGGTCCAAAAGAAATATAGTTTTTTAGCTTTTTAGATGCATAAGATGCATAAATAGAAGTAATTTACTTGGCATCGCAACTTTTTGTAGTTTTTTTATAGATTATAATATAAAATATTATAATATATCTTCTAGTGAAATCAAATTATGGAAGACAATTTTTGCCAAGAAAATAACCTCAAGTTCTAACATGCCACAGCATACATATGCCATAGATGGGCCCTGTTAGAAGCAAACAATTGACCATTTAAAAGAACTGTTCATACATGATTAGAAAAAAATATTGCACTCTGGCTTGCTGCATCTGTATTTGGCTCAAGCAGAGTATATTGTTTTGACATGAGACTGTTGGACATCTGTCCTTTTTTACGATTCCATTTTTCTTGCTGTAACAGCACACTTGGTGTGGAACATGAACTTTCTTTAGTGACAGCACAGGAATGGGAGATTCAGGAAAATCACAACAATAGGCATTAGCCACATATGGAAAAATATCTAAATATCTTAAATGTCTCTCTATACCAGAGTGAACTAATTAATTATTATGTCTATGTAGGTGTTGGCTCTGGCTCCTTATAATTACTTTGAATTTTGAAAGTGATAACTGAGAGAAAAGCATTTTCCTACAAAGCTTTGGAAAAGACTCTGTTAAGGATGCAGACACAATCTTGTTTTTTTCAGTCAAGCCTTTGGTAATAAGTTTTTTCATGTTAGATAAAAGGAACAAAACATGCAGATCTAGAATTTCCTGGATATAGATAATTAAAGTAATCTGAGACGTTGTTCCTCGTACACCCTCACACTGGTTTCTTGACAATGGAACAAAGGGTCAGTGATATCCCTTCCTTGATGCTACCTTCTGGTTCTCCTGTTATGCTGTGAGTTAGGCCTGCTTGTATTTTTCACATTATACAGAGAGTATCCAGATTCCTTTGCTGAGCTAACTAACTATATGTGCATTTCATTGCCAGAATGGTGCATATTTACAATACTGGGCTGGATTCTCAAATCATGGAAGCCCCTTCCCTCAATGCCGGATTGAGTGCGCCATTGTTGTCTAAGGCAGTCTCCCCCTATTGTCCATCTCAGCCACAGACACGAACCTGAAAAGAGGGGAGAATCACAAAAATGTTGTTTCCCTCTGGCTTTGGTGCCATCACTCAAAGTACTCAAATTCCCGGCTCACTCTTGGCTCAGTCTTTCCAAGCTCGACATCTCTGTGGTTGTCCTCAGTCCTTCCCACAGCAACCTTTGGGAGCACCCCAAACAGTGGCAACAGCCATCTTTAAAAAGAGCACTATGGCCTCATTACTGCAGAGACAGCCGAGAGGGGTGACAAAAGGTCCCTTTTGTGCTGCCATCACGAGTCCCCACAACAAATACACAGAAATTAGCACAAAAATACTTAAGAAAACCTAAAAAATAATCCCCTCTCCTACCGGGCCACAGCACATGTAGTGTCATATTATACACAATTGCTTCTTGGTAAATTCTGTGAAATTGTGTTCTGTAAAGTAGTTCTTTGTAATATATAAAACATCATCTTGTTGCGGGTTAATAAAGTATTAAGGGAAATGTAATTCCTTAATTTAATTCCATGTTGTCATCAAGCTTCAACTGCTTGATATCAGGTATCAGGAAATCACCAAGCATGCTTTATATCTGGCTAATCCCCCTTTGACATTTTTTATTCTTTTGTGCGAATGATTGATGTGATAACTAAGATAACCTAAGATACTTTTAAAAATATTTGTAAAAAACACATTATTTGTGCCTTAAATGTATAATTTACCTGCGTGTGTGCGTGTGAATGGGTGTGTATATTCATTAAAACACTGGCACTCAAAATCACCTACCTTCCTTTTAACAAATTTAGCAAATCATTTTAACTCATAGGCATTGTGAATGCTCTGGATCAAAATACAGTGAAGAAAAACAAGAATTCACAATAATTTTGGTTGTTTAATGCAGTTACCATGCATGCAAACATTTTAAATTTACAAAAATGTACATAAGTGAATTCATTAAGTACAATTAACACAGGCAGGCAGAATAAAGCAGAAGAATATAAAGTAAATAAAGGTTTTTGATATTTTTAAAATAAAATAAAAATCTTGGTGTCATAAAAAATACATTACCATTGCTTGGGAAGTATAAATCAAGATGTAACAGCATTAAACAACACTTGAATGACACAGAGCCTTGGTAAAGATCTTAAACAACTCTGCAAATACAAATGCTTCAGTAATATGCAATCAGAAATTTGTGAGACTGCAAAGATTTACGTGAGTGTTAAAAGAAAAGGCAAGACTAATCTTATGATTTGCAGGATGACCTGAAACCAGCACAATCAACAGTTATAAACAAAAATGAATTGCACTGCAATTTAAGCCTCACCACTTTTTTGACTCCCACAACCCTCAGTATCTCAGCACAATCATATTGGTATATATATATTTTACACGAGTGTTTAGACTAATCTAACAGTATTGAAACAAAGTACAATTATGTAAATTAGTAACTTATATAAATTAGGATGAAATAATATTCCTTACATGCCATGATATGAAGTAAACATTCGAATCTAAAGTTTTACTGGTGCGGGCCACTAACTGCATGAATAAAGGTTGCTCTTTGACACTTATTTGAAAAAAAAAACCCTATAAATGCTTGCTTGAAGCGATCGCCAGCCAGTGTGTAGAGCCCCAAGTTAAATACAGTGTTGAATGCTGCCATGGGCCTTGAGACCACATAAACAGCATGTACACATCTGTATAGCATGCAGGAGGCATCAGGAATTAGTCTTGTATATATTCTCAGTGTGCGCAATACATGGTAGGGAAAAAAACAAACAAAAAAACAAATAATCACTAGTGCTATGAGCCTTCTTGCCCGAATATGGCTCCTACGGTGAGTGTGTGGACCTCTTGCTAATTCTTTTGCAATGCACATGTAACATGCACAAACCACTATTAGGGGTAGTAAGAAGCCTAGCACTGTCAGCATCCAGCTATATCCCCATACTTCTTTTGGTTTGTTGCTGGCCAGGTCCAGGCAATAGGTTATGTTGTCCACTTTAACAGTAATAATCAAGTTAAAAATGGGTGCTATTTGGACAGCTGCCAGAGCCCAGGTCAAGACACATGCAAGTAAGCCCCACCGCTTTTTCTGAATCCTGGCCGCTTGAAGAGGATGCACCACAGCCACATAGCGGAACACAGCCAGACAGGTTAGGAAGAGAATGCTGCCATAGAGATTGAAATGGAAACCAAAGCGCACAAACCGACACATGAAGTCACTCAGTGTCCAAGAGTCGCCTTGCGCATAGTAGTGGATTAAAAATGGCATGCTCATCATATACAACAGGTCAGTGGTGGCCAGGTTGACCAAGATGATGCTGCTGCTTTTCCAGGGACGGACATTTGCCACATAAACTAGTAGAGAGGTCACATTACCAAGTGCACCCACTACAAATATTATGCCATACATGATAGGTAGGTAGTTGCGCTTCATGAGGTAGTCAATATTGGTGCAGTTACCACTGGAGTCATTATGTATGTTCATAGTTCTTTGTACTTTCTGGGGGGTAGAAAATTGGAGTAAGAGAAGGTTACAATTGCTACATGTCAGTTGACATCACTTTGTTTTTCCATGATACCCAAGTTCCCACTGCTACTATAAGCAGGGGTTGACATAAGTGTTTTGCAAATACACATGAATGGGATGTACAGATTGCATGGGAGTTTCAAGGCCCGATTTTCAGGGTCAGTCGCGCATTGTCTGAAGTCTGAAGCGCAGTTGTCTTTGGGGGAGGGGCCAGCGCAACGCGCTATAATGCCAGTAGGAAAAGTGAACTGGCGCATAGTTCAAATGGGTTGTCTTAAATGAGTAAATTAATCATGGGTGTGTTTTGGGCATAGCATGCAATAAACCAATCAGAGTTCACACTCTCACTCCCTTTAAATACCCAGCGC
>JBBMFX010022609.1:0-12372 GCA_037832545.1 Rhabdalestes septentrionalis | reverse complement strand
CCCCACACACACACTTTTGGAAAGCTTGATATGCCCCTGAGGCAACTGGTTCGTAAAAATGTAAGTAACTTTAATAAAATTAATTTACTGATGTATATTGCCATGTGTAGCCTGTCACACTCAGTTATACCGAAAGTTGGCACGGGTACATTTTAGCAGTTTTTAGCCGATTGGCAGACATAGATTGATTGTACATGTTAAAAATGTCTTATGTTGTAGTTTGTATAAATTTACTTCCTCGTGGCCTGAGGTCCTATATTGGGAAACAGCTGTCCTGCCAAACAAGATGGACGAAAGCATTGGGACATGCTCCTGTTTTAAGTTAATTATATGGCCAAAAGTATTGGGACATTGGTGTTTCTGTGTGGTTGATAGGGCATAAAAGGCAGTTACTGTTAAATCTCCAGATCAAACAATGCAGCTGGCGGAATGGGAGGAGATGAGATATCAGGAGTTTTTGGAGAGGGGTGAGAGACTGTGGAAAGGGAAGAAAGAGGGGAGGGTGGGAGGCAGCAGGTAGAGTGAAGTGCCTCATGGTCATTCTCGTAAAATAGTGTAAAGAGTTTTGTGTTCATTGTTAAAAATGTAAGAATATTATTATAAGAATAATTATATTTAATGTATGTATTTATTCTGTTTACTCACTCTATCTGATGTTTCTATGTAGGCATTTAGCAGATGTTTTATCCAAAGTTTTATCCAATATTTGTCAACAGTTTGATAAAAATGTAACAAAACACCCATTTGCCAATTAGCCACATTACTTATTGTCTGCATTTCCATCTAAACTCAGTCTTAACTCACATTACACTCAAATTTAAACTCACACTATGCTATAATCTAGACTCACACTGTAAACTTTAATCTGGGGTACATAATGATCTGGGGTACATTAAAATGTAGTCATAATCTGGTGTATAACAGGTCATTGCCATCCTCTGTCTCTCAACAGCTCCAGAGACGCTTCCTGGAGGTGCTGGCGGGTCCACTGCCCTCAACATCAGCATCTGACTCCAGCGGGTCCCCTTTGCTCATGCAGATGATGTGGAGTACAGTGCAGCAGATGTAGTGGGGGAGACAAGAGAACATTTTATTTCAATAAAATATAAACAAGTTTGCTGCATCCCTGTGTTTATCTTCTTTATGTCATGGTACTTTTTAATTGCATGTTTCTATGATTTCTAACTATAATTTGTTTTCTTCAAAGTAGCTATTAATTTGTTAACCAATTCCGTAATATAACCTTAAAAGTGGATTAAAAGTATGTGTAAAACCCTTTATTCCTAAACATAAGGCATTTCTTTAGGAGTTTCAGTTATTTAAAGGGCAAATATTGAGAAGGGAAATATTCAGTAGTTTTACCCCTTAAAAAGCCTTCATCTGTGCACTTTCCTGGAAAATGAGGGAATTCTAAGGGGTAGAATGAAGAGATTTGGTTTCATAATGATATTTCTGCTTATCAAAAGCAGTTTTACCAGTGTTGTGAATTACACTTTATACTAATAATGTTTTAAGGTACTGTGTTACACAAATGCAGGTCTTAAAACGTATTTAATTTGCGCACATCGTTGTTGGAGTCACTCCTAAAAAGGTAAGCAAAATACCTGTACGGCGCCGACATTAGGCACGTATGTGGAGATCATAATAAAAAGTAGGTTATGTACCATCTCATGCTCAGTCACTCAGAGTGGGATCCTGTGCTGATGTTGTATGCGACGTAGTTTCCACTGGGGTTGTTGTAGGAAGTCAAAACAATAAATTAATGAGGTAAATAATGGTAAATAAAAACCAGCAGATATTTTTGCGTGCTGGAGAAAAGCAATCACGTGTAAATGCATCACTTCCACTTAGTGCAAAACGTCAAGTGCGATTTCGGAACCCACAGCAATGTGCACTAAAGGAGGAAGTGCGCAGTGCGACACACGACAAGTCTAATACACAGTCACACAGTCTCAAACAAGTGCATAGACACACAGTCACTCAGAAGTGCAGAGACACACAGCCTCTTACAAACAGGCAAACGTTTGCTCTTTTTCTCCTCTCCTCTCTTCTCTTTGTTTTTCTCTTTCTTCTTTAATCTGCCACGCTCGAGCTTCATAGTTACAGAGGCGAGATCTGAAACTGCCATTCGTGGGGCGCAGATTTTAAAATAAAGTTCCAACCACTCAGCATTCAGCACCACCAGTATACTAATCACCGGCTGATAATCTGGAATCATCCACACCTGGTTCTTCACTGGTTCAGGCCTAAAGTTAGATGTGTTTTGTTCTGTTTGAATGATTCATACAGTGTGGCTTTACAACCTAAATCCATTTCTCTGGAACTGGTCAGGTTTAGGGACTGGACACAGGATACACACACAGTCACACTTAGGAGCAATTTAATATCTCAAATTCACCTAACATGAATCTTTGTACTGAGAACTTGGCAGAAACACACACAGACATGGGTGGAACATACAAGACCTTCCACTGTTTTTATTAAACTTACTGCTAAAACTCAAGGGATTTAGCACAATCTGTCAAATACAGGATACAGACACATCCAGGAGGGCTATGATACTTCACTCTGGTCTCAGGACAAACTCTATGCATAGTATCTTCTATTTCTTGCCCCCAACACCTGATCCAGCTCGTCAGCTAATTTCAAGTTCCTTCATGAGCTAGATCAGATGTGCTGAGATGGGAAATGGTGTTGTGGCTGCCCAGGAGCAGAATTAAGAAATGCTGTAGTGGGGATTTTATATATTAAGTGAATGTAATATATATACGGTATTCGGAATAGCACAAGTAGTGTGATGGCTCCTGGTTTTATGATTGGCTAAAAAAAGTTACAACAGAAAACACAAAGAGGAGGAGGAACGGCGACAGTTCAGTTAAACGCAAGTTATAGTGAAGTTATAGTGTATCAACCTTATAATAATAATTCAATAATGATATCTTATATGTTTAATAAAAACAGTAAAGTCACCAATGCCCATTTCATAATGGTATGTAAAGATTTTCTCAGTACCAGCTTCCATCAGTGGATCAACAAAGCACGAATGGATGGTTTTGCAGATATACAATCATTCTTGGTGTGTGTGTGTGTTATTCAGCTGCTTGGCACTAGTTTCCCTAAGGTAGTTTTAATTTGTCTTTTAGATTTAGATTTCATGGAATTTACATGTACACAGTAATTGTATCTCCTTAATATATAGAAGGTATGGACAAGAACAACAAATCATTAGCAAACAAAAATTTCCATCCACTCCTCCAAACAGCACAGTGTTGTACCTGTAGAATTTATTGAAGTCAAATCAACATAATGTAATTGCTTACTGTACAATTAAATTGATAACATGCATGTTTTCTTATTTTAACACCAACTAAAAGCACAAACCTAATTAGTTTGTGGTTTGTGTCTACATGCCAAAGTAAAAGGGGGCCTTTCACAGAATATGTCCTACGTAGGACGCAACCTAATCCAGTGAGTCTAGAAAGGATCCCCATAGAGTCAACGCAGTGCATTAAAGCAGCAGTCCTCCTCCATTGAACAAGGACCCCCAAGAATCATAGTCTCCCCTTCACTATGTAATAGCCAGCTGGTGTAATTTAATTTTTATATTAAGTATAACGCTGTCCAGTTCCTCCATATTCATACTGCTGTACTGGCGAAAAATCCAAATTCCTGTATCTGTCTGAACACTGCATGTGTAGAAACACCAAGCATATTTGAGATACAGGGCAGATCCTTTTTTTTTCTTCCTTCAAGATCTCCTTCAAGCTCTCTATCTCAATGTCTAACATGGGATCCCCTGTCTCTCCAGCTATTGTGTCAACATGCAAATTTCTGATAGTGGTCTATTTATTCTACTCCATCACAAGGCTAAAAAGCTCTTAAAGGGCAACTAATATCTCCAAAGGCACACAAACATGATGGAAGGGTGCTTTAATGAGATGCAATTCCTACTTACATGTAGATTCCATGAAATCTAAATGTACAAGTTCTCTTGCGAACCCAATTTTCAGTTTATACTGCAGCTTCAGCAGCACCTCTTTTCCAAAATGTCCTGTAAATACAAATTAAAACTACATTCGGGAAACTATTGCCAAAGCAGCTGAATAAAACACATAAACACACACACACAAACACCATGCCAGATGGTAAATCTGCAAAACCCTTTATTATATTTCGTGGTTTTGATTCACTGATGGAAGCTGGTACTGAGAAAATGGTAACATACCATTTATGAGCAAGTGAAAGGGGCATTGGTGACTTTACCGTTTTAATTAAACATATAATATCTAAATATTGAATTATTAATATAAGGTTGATACACTATAACTTCACTATAACTTGCGTTTAACTGAACTGTCCCTGTTCCTCTTCCTCCGGCATCTTTGGGTTTTCTGTAGGAACTAGTGATGGGTCGTTCTTGAACGATTCGTTGATTTTGAACGAATCTTTAATGTGACTCGGGAACAATGAGTCATCTTGTATGAGTGATTCGTTCAGTCGCGCATGCGCATTTGCGCTTCATCCTATAGTTTCTGTATTGGAATTATTGAGTCTCAAACCCGAAGACTCGAGAGATGAACTAATCAATTCTCTTCCCGGCTCAGGCTGCATAGGTTAACATTACGGGAGTGTCTCGTGATGAACGTACGACTCAAACCTGAAGACTAGAGAGATGAACTAATCAATTCTTATTCTGGCTCAGGCTGCATAGGTTAACATTATGGGGCTGTCACATGAGGAACGTACGACTTTGTAGTTGTAGTAGTACGGTAAATCTTGCAGAATCTGGTGGGGGGGTGGTAGTAGTACAGTCTAAACCTAGTAGAATGTGGTCCCCAACCTATATTTCGTCAGGAATTGGTTTAATATCAGAAACCATTTTCACTAAGGATATCAGTTTTTGTTTTTCTGTGCGGTCCAGTAACACCACCACCGGTGGTTGGGGACCCCTGCCTTATAGCATTATAGATTTGTCTTGTTTGTAGTATGATCAACATTTGTGTAAGCAGTAGATATGTTAGGGAAGTAACAAGTAACATTTTAATTATATTTTGCTAAAATGAACAAAATGAACGTGATGACTAAAAAAAATTCGTTCATTTTGCTGAACGAGACTCAAAGATCCGAGTCGGTAAAATGATCCGAACTTCCCATCACTACTAGGAACTTTCTTTTGCTAATCCCAAAACCAGGAGCCATCGGCCAATAGGATTCGCAGGCAGAACCGGCCAAAAAACCTGCCCCATTCAAACGCGCGCATAGAAATCTCACTGAGCAAAAAAGCTGCTCGTCGATAATTTAGTCTGCACGCGAGGACATTTACGAGACAAACATTTTTGTGGGGAGCCATTTTGCGTAATCTTAATTTTGGCATTGATGTGATGCCAAAGTCTCAAAATCCCGGAGGGATCTTGGACTGCTCGGATTCCCATGACGCCGGGCCTGCAGGTGTCGCATTACTTTGACCATGTTTTGTGGTCAAATAGCACCAACAGGGCTGACAATTACACCAAAAGGGACTTTAATGATAATACATTCAGATACATAGACTTTCATATGGAGTTGAACTGCTGCAATGCTCTGGAATCTGAGAGAAACGTGTTTTTCTATAGCTAGAGCAGATGTGAATGCCTTGTAGTGGCATGTAGCTTGTTTTCATATTTGATTTGATTACATTAATTAAGTTGAGATTGAGAAATATTTGGACTGCAGCTATGTAACTGTGTTAAAGGGAACACTGGATGTTAAAAAGCCCCTTATTTGGTCCTAATAAACTCTTAAATGGAATTCTGATACAGCATAGTCTCACATCCTCATTCCGAAAGACGCACACAACTAGCCTCGGCTACGCCCTGTGACAGTTTTTAGTCATACCCATCACCTCAGGAATATTTTAAGATAAGATAACCCTTTATTAGTCCCACGGGCGGGAAATTACATCTGAAATTTTAGTCGCCATTAATCGCATTGTTATACGCAAAATTAAACAATTCAAAAGGAGTGTATGGCTCACTTTTATTTTTTTTATTAACTCACAAGTCAAGTCAAGTCAAGTCAAGCATTACAAAAAAACGTACACAGTGAAACCAAACAATGTCCCTCCAAGACCACAATTCCCCCAGGATCATGGTGTAACAAAAACAATACAACACAAACAGAACATAAACAGAATCACCACAAAAAAGTGCAGGCGGGATAAAACAGTGCAAAGAGGGCAAGAAAAACACAAGAACAACGAAACATCAGGACAAATCACCATTTATTGCTGTTGACAAGAGCAGCTAGAGTACAAATTTGAGGGAACACAGTATTAGATGATATATTCTAGCACTGTATTTGTTAAGTGTAAACCTGCTAATTGGACGTAATTAATAACTGTGCAAAATGGCAGGGCAAAGAGTGTGCAGTATATAAATAATTAAGTGGTGTTTACAGTGGCACAGTTGTCTGAAAGCTGCAGACAAATAATTATTAAGCAGAATTAGTTGTAATGTCGGTTCAAAATCATTAGATGGCAGCAGAGACTTTTCCAGCTCCTTTCTCTAAACACAAACATCTGTTAACTGTATGTTTACTCGGGTTTTTAAATCGTACGGGTATTTAAATTGTACGAAATATCAAAACGACCAGTTTGGTATAATGTGTTTAATGTATTTAAATGCCTATAAACTGAAAGATCGATGCCCTTGTGTTACATAAATTAGAATGCATTTCTCTGTAAAATCACCAGACATAATAACGAACGTATTTCACTTACTGTGGCACCTCATATAATTTGCTATCACTTCACAAAGCACTTTAATCTATATCTTATAAGTCTTTAATTTATATCTACCTGGTCTACTGCTTGTTATCTTCATAGTTTATGCTTTAAATTCTCTTTTCGTGTTTGCATTTTAGTCTCCAACTGGTGATAGTTTGAAATAATTTGCATTCAGGATTTACCATATATTTATGTTGTAAAATGCTAGAGTTGTGTTTAATGATGGTTTAATGTTTATAATTAGTCTTAAAGGTGGTTTAATTGCAATTGGCCAGTGGAGTTGTATTTGAGAGTAGTGTTTAATAGTTATTTAACGGTCAAGTAGTGTTTGAGAATAGTCTGTGTTTTAAAGGTGGAGTGGTTGTTTAATGGTGGTGTTTAAGATCAGTGTTCAGAGATTGGTTAATGGTGGATTGGTATGTAAGCACAGTGTTTGATTGTAGTTTAATGCTGGAGTAGTGATTAATTGTGGCCTAATGGGCAGCCGTGTTTAAGAGTAAGCTTTAATAGGGGAGTAGTGTTTAATTGTGATTTAATGTTGGGGTGGAGAGTATTGCTTAATTGTGGTTTAATGGTGGGATGGGGGTGTAATGATGGTTTCATAGGTAAGTCATGTTTAAGAGTTGTGTTTAATTGTGGTTTAATGGTAGGCTGGTGTTCAAGATTTGTTTCTAATGGTGCTTTAATGAGGGAGTGGTGTTTGTGTTTTAACTGTGGAGTGGTAAGAATAGTGTTTAATGGTGTGTAACCAAATGCACCTGTGTGTGAGTGTTGGGGGGGTTGTTATTGTCTGTCTGTGTATCCTGTAATCTACTTAAAGTGACAGAGCTGGAAGAGAGCCAGATGCTGGAAGTTTTCCTGCTGTTTTCATCAGCAGCAGTAGCACTAAAGGTTACGCTTTATCTTCCACACACATGAATTTTAACACACATATTACACACATTACACTTCATGATTCCTTTAACATACCCCGTGTTAACACACTTGGTTATTTCTGGCAGTGCCATCTTGCTGCACCAATGAAACCCTTCCCCCTCCTTTACTCAATACCAAAACACTGTGCCCACTCTTCCCTGTTTACATATTTATACTCAAGAGGCAGATGGTATTACCAGACTTCCCCCCGTGGTCAATCTATACAAAGCTTTAAAGAGCCCATTTCCTGCATTCAGCAGAAACAGTTGCTATGCATTTTTTATGACCATTTCCCAGTACTTTATATCTAATAACTTATAATACATAAGGTTGATTTCTTATGCCAGATACATGTAAATGACCTGCTGTTTTGTGCCTCGTTCAAAATCAGTCCAGGCTGAAATATGTAACATGAATGGTCAAGGTGAACTGCTTGTTTTTATGACATCACAAAAGCAATTCACTCCAAATAGGTCCAAATAGGTTGTTTCTACAGGTTGTGTTTTCATAGTACTTTTACAGTATTAACAGGCCAAATAATTTGTTCTGATATCAGCACTCATTTTTTACATTATAAACTGTTGGATAAATCTGGAAAGACCTACGCAGTATTTTTATGACAAAAGAAGATAACATTCCATTGCAGGTTCTTGGTGTACTGAAGGTATTTCTGAGAGTAGGGTGGGGTGCATCTCAGCACACAATTTCAAAATTCTCCCCACAATCAACTCCACTTGAATCCTCTGGGGTAACTTGAAAAAATCAACTGCAGGGGGCAAAGGCGAAATTAAAGTGCCAAATCTTTATTTAAGTTTCATACACACACATATACACACACAAACACACACACACAGCCATCCTAATGATATAGAGGAAAATCCATCAAACCAGGCCACATTCTTCCATCGCCCCATGGTCCAGTTATGATGTCCACTATAGTAGCTTTCATGGTGGGCAGGGGTCAGCATGCTTACTCTGACCAGTCTGCAGTTACACAGCCCCATATGCAGCAGGGGGCACTGCACTGTGCATTCTGACCCTTTTCTGTGATAAACAGTTTTAACCTTTTCTGCTAAAAATTTTTGCTACAGTAACTGTGGGATCAGACTAGACGGGCTTGCCTTTGTGCTCCAAACACACCAGTGGGCCTTGGGTGCCCATGACCCTGTTACAGTTCACCAACTGACCTGATCCTTTTGGGAGCGTCTGAAAACTGCATTGCGGGAACTGCCCACAAAGCATATGTATGTATGGCCCAGTGGCCTAGTGGCCTCTTTGAGACACTGTTAAGAAACGGTTTAAGACACATGACAAAGCGCTGACTTGGACTCCAAATTCCCCAGATCCTAATCTGTTCGAGCATCTGTGGGACGTGCTGGACCAACTTGTCTCACCTCACAGCTTACAGGACTTAAAGAAACTTGGATTTAAAGGAACCACAGACCTTCAGAGGTCAGGCCTACACAATATTAGGCATGTGGTTTTATTGTTGTGGTAGCTTCTGTTTTGAAAGTATAAAAGTATAATATTAAAAAGATACAAAGAGAAAGTTTGATCAGACAACAAAGTTTCTCATAATCATATTTTACACGAGTTGCTCTTTCTTATGTTTAGATGTGTGTGTCTGTCCTGCGCGTGTTTGTATGTGCCACCTTAATGCCCGTTTTCTGCACGGGGAATTCACGCCCCCTGGCTCTGTGCCCTCCTCCTGAGGGTTAGAGAGAGTTTTGTGGTCTCGGATTGGGACGCGCCCTACTCGTGTATACGTGCAGGACTGCACTCTCCTCCGCGCTGCATGCTGGGAGCCGGAGCAGCGCTGACCTTGTGCATGCGGGAGCCGGTCCAGCAGCGCGCGAGGCACTTTTCGAATTATTTAATTATCCACGCACGTGCGTCTCACGTCCGACCGTCAGTCCTGGATCTCTGGTGCCACTCTGGGCCTACAAAAACGGAGTTAATTGAGAGTTTCTTTCTCTGGGCAGCAGCAGCAGCGTGTCCTTATCAGACCGCGGGTCAGCCTAGCTGACCTCGGACCCTCGCTGATAGCTTCATCATATTTACTGAGACAACAGTCTGACCGATATAAGCCTCTATTTATAGGAGGGAACGGCAAGAATCTTCTCTGCCAGAGTCTGTAGGCTTCATCTTAGCACTGAATCAGATATACGCCAGACTTGGTATTACAGCAGTTTCAGCAGAATTCCTGTCCTGCTGTGATCTCTTGCAGGTCACAGGGCCATTCAATGACAACACACTCAATACAGAGCTGAAAAAGTGGATTGACAGATATGCACATACGACTTTAAGTCAAATGGACCTCTGAATTCCTCCTGAGACAATAACTAAAAAAACTGACTAAATGAAGAAATATACACAAATGAAAATACAATGTAAGTTATAAATTATAACAACATTTAAATTATAGACAAAGTACCTGAATGACTACAATGGAGAATAAATAGATGGGCAAACTGGCATTGGGCAAATGGTTAATGGTCAAGTCATGGAAATGTTTACTGCCATTTTAATAATCTGCACAATAGACAGTGAAGGGTTACTCCAGGGTCATAAAAAACAACAACACAGCGAATAACAAAAAAGCAAAAGACTACAATAACCATGTGATTTATAGTCAAATACACACAGACCTGAGGTGGAATGAGAGTTCTGCAGATCTGGATTTGTCCGCTCTGACGGTGTGAAACACCAACACACCTCATAATTTCACTAGAAAGCCAGTATTAAAACACCTTATTGTGTTTGTATTCCAGACATGTACTTTTGATCATTCATTCATTCACCCCTTCACACCTCTATAATGGTTATAAAACTAACGGTTCTGTCACCTATGCTCTGGACACTGAAGGGAACTTGTTCTATAACAAACTAGATAAAACGTGAATGCGCTGCAGTGGCTTATAGCTTTGATTTTATATTTGATTTGATTACTTTAATGTTTAACTTGAGATTTACAGAAATATTTGAACTGCAGCTGTGCAACTGTTAAACACAAGAGAACTGGTTTTAAAAAGCTCCTTATTTCTTTAAAGGGTTTGGAAACCAAATGTTCTTTTTTTGCATTATTTAATTTTTTTGCAGAAAATCATGTGATTAATCACAATTTTAAAAATGCAAGCATTGCACATATATATGGATGGATGGATGGATGATATTTATACACACAACTCTGAATAAAAGCGACAACTGCAAAAATGTTTCTCAGGTTTTGTCTTTTATAGATGAAAGGACTGAGCTGAACAGCTTTGCCTTAATTTTTAAGAACAATTTCTCCTCATTTCCAAATGAATATGTTGTTCAACTACTTACAATCATAATTTTAAAGGAAATGACAATATATCAAAAAACAGAAATGACGCAGCGTTTACAGAACTTGACAATAGTTGTCATACTTACAGAAATGATGATTCAAAATAAATCACAGCAGTCTCATATGAAAGGGCTCTGCATTCCATTTCAGTGATGATGTGATTACAGATTAAAAGGATTTCATTCATGTCAGTTTTACAGATGTCAAGGTACCCTCCACTGAGTAAACCTGGGTGATAATGTCTAATCTGTCAGGCGACATGTGAGACACCGAAGTTTTCCTGTGTTTTGTTAAAAGGACTGAACCAATATGCTCATTCAAGATAGAAGACAGCATACAGAAACTGTGTCTGAGTAAATAATTGAAACATTCTTTAAAGAATTGGAGGACCAAATGCACATTTATTCAAAAGATAATTTAAAGGGTTTCTTTGTCTGTGGACAATAAAAGATTAGTTTTCAAACAAATAAATGTTTACTACTACAAATGCTACTAATAATAGTACACATTAAAACACCACCAACTTAAAACACATTTCAGTTATGGTCCTATTTGTCTGCATGTTCCATTGTAAAAGTTTCCAAAATACTAATATGGACCTAGGTGAACACCTACAACTTATAACCTAATGCAAGCATGTAAAATAACAGAAAAATGATCTATTGTGTGATCCTGGTCTTTCTCTGTGTGATCTGATGGAGCCCAGGTTAACTCCTTTGTGTGTGAACTGAGAAGTTTCTGGTGGTTCTTCTCTGTGTGATCTGAGAGGGTACTAATGGTTCCTCTCTGTGTGATCTGAGAGGGTTCGGTTGGTTCTTCTCTGTGTGATCTGAGAGCATCCTGATGGAGAACTAACTTTGTCTTTGGTTGAATTTTAATGTAAGCCTTGGTTTACTGATGTGAGGGATGTGGTTTTTCTTAATAGACTATAAAACATCCACAAACATCACTCTGAATAAGGGTGTCTGCCAAAAGCTGTAAAGTTCCAAAAAATGAACGAATTTGTATGTATGAGGGAGATTTGGATTTTCCTTGCTGTTTATTCTGAGGGTCTGACTCTCAGCAGGGTGTTAAAACTAACGCTGCCTTTCAGAGTCTGCACTTTAGCCAGGCCAGATCTTCCAAAACATCACTGAAAAAATAGATATAAAGACTGAGGATGCCATCTCCCAAGTCCTGCACACCACTCTCAGTCATGCGGACCAGAGACTGGGTAACTATGTGAGACTGCTGTTTGTAGACTTCAGCTCAGCTTTCAACACCATAGTGCCAAGTAGACATTACACAAACTGAGAGACCTAGGACTCAACAGCCGTGTTTGTGCCTGGGTGCTGGACTTCCTCACGGGTAGATCTCAGGTAGTGAG
>JBBMFX010022598.1:0-12372 GCA_037832545.1 Rhabdalestes septentrionalis | reverse complement strand
GCCTGAGCCGGAAAGAGAATTGATTAGTTCATCTCTCGAGTCTTCGGGTTGGAGACTCAATAATTCCAATACAGAAACTATAGGATGTAGCGCAAACACGCATGCGCGACGGAACTAATCATTGATACGAGACGACTCGTTGTCCCCGAGTCACATTAAAGATTAGTTCAAAATTAACAAATCGTTCAACTACGACCCATCACTAGTGGAAGGAAAAAATAAGGAACTGCCAATTAAAAAAATGGACCTTTTCAATCATCTACAACTGACCCAAGTAGCAGGTTTATGATTCTAACTGGGCATATTAATTAATTTCCGGTCACACCGAGCGCTCCGAGCCATTCAAATGCTTGATCACGGCCCGGGCCATTTCCATTTGATATTACAAGGTTTAAATCAGTTTGGGCCAGAAGAATTCCATGCTTTCTTCATATTGGGATGTCTGTATAGTGAGAAGTTGATATTTGCCTGTCACAAAGAGGTTTAAACCTTAAGAATGATCTGAGATTCCTGGCTTCTTCTTCGAATGAATCTGCAAAATATAGTAGAATACCTGCTGTGTCCTGGCAATTAAACATTTTATAAGTGTGTTCAAGTTGTATAAGAATGAGTTAAACTAAGAAATATAGACAACCACACACAGTGCCTCTTGGTTAAAAGGTTTCAATACATTTACAAGACGTGAGGACTGTGTGCTGCACAGCTTACTCTCCCGTGAACACTCATCAACATGACACTGAATAAGAAGCCAGACAGATCAGAAGCTGCGAATAAGTAGCCAAATTCAGCTGCGTAGAAGCGCCTAAATACTTTCTAGAAGTTGATAAACACTCGAGGGTCAAAATCTTCTTCTGAAAGACACGAAATAACTCCGATTGCCTCAAGAATTTCATTCGCTTTTTTTAGCACCATATTGGAGAAGACACAGCTTCAGACCAGAGCAATCGTCTGAGCAGATCACTGTAGATGAGCGTTTGCTCCGCCCTCTGATTTTGATGGGTCACAATGACAGTTTAACTAAATGTATGATGTGCGGAATGTTGTGAAAATGAAAAAAAAAAAATTAAATGTGTCATTAATTATTTAAAATGTGAAATAAAATCGTAATTAATTAAATGGGCCATTAATTATTTAAAATGTGAAATGTAAAAAATGATTTTAAATATTAAATATTACTAATAAAGGCTACCTTATATCATCTTATCTTATCCAGGGACTCATGCTCAAGAAAGTGTGAGAAGCTTGTACCCAGTGCCTTTATGATGCATAGAATATGTCTTCTAGATAAAAATAAAAATGGACCAATGGCCTAGTTGTTAGGGTGTTGGCCATTCAATCAGAAAGTTGTGGGGTCTAAACTCAACTGTCACAACTGAGGTACACTTGAGCAAGACAACCTTCTCCCTGGGTGCTATTTGACTGTGTCAATCCTCGGCTTCACTTGGAGGTCCATCACTCTTTTATCTCACATTCTTCAATTATGTAGTCAGGAGTGTACTACTTTCCAGTGTTGGCAATTAACATAAAAAATAAATTTGGCATAGTGTTGCAAAATACGGACAAAATAGCATAGAGGTTATACTGCAACATGTTAAAATGCAATATATTACAGGGCTCATATAATCACTGGAATTTTGGAAGTTTAAAGTATCTAAATGTTATTAATGTTTCAAGACGTTCATTTATGAAAAATGAACTACAAAAAACACTAATACTCACCTTAAGCTGTAATTGGCCAGTTTGTCAGACGCACTGCGACTACTAAGAGGTTTTTACACAGGCTATTGCAGCCTTCTGCGATATCTGTTTTACAGATATTGTTTTGCTGAAACGGTTAACAGATTGTGTATTTTCTGTGGTTGATATGAAAGCTAGATAATGTGGCTATATGTGTGCTGCATACATTTAAACCCCAGTTATTATGTGCACAGCTATAAACCAATCCGTGTTGGTAAGACTCTCGAGAACACACGATTTCACTTGGCAAAAAAATCGGTTGCTCTCGACAGGTGATAAAATAACGGCGTATACGGAGCACTTCACTGCTTGTCGAGCTTCCGCCTCGCAGGATGGAGGAGAGCGCACACAGAACTCACATAGCTGCCATTTTTTCCTCACCGCTGCACTTGTTACACGGATGCTAATGAGGAAGTGGTGAAAGCGAGCGGCCGCCTGAACGCCAGTAGTTTTTGAGTCAATAGGTTCCGCGCGTGTGTAGAGTAGCTGCTATGGATGCAATCGGGGTTTTTTACACGAATCCGCTGGACGACTACCAGTTGCTTCGCCGCATTGGGAGCGGAACCTATGGAGACGTATTCAAGGTGGGCTACGGTTTGATGTCTTGTTTGACTGCTAAGGTAAAAAAAAAAAACCTGAAAAGAGGAAGTTTTTCAGCTCAACGTGGGAGCTTTCTCTATTTGAAGCTTGTCGAAGGTGTATTGTTGTGTACTGCTGGTGCGGTAGGGTTAGCTCAGTTTGAGGTTGCTAATTGTAGAAGAGGTTTGAATTGAATTTCAGAGATGTGTCATATATGTAAATTGGATATGTGACCACAAACAGCTTTGATTTCGGACTACGGCCGTCCGTAGAGTCCTTCACCTGCGCTGTGTGCCCTGGCATGGAGAAACGAAAACTGTGTTTTGGTAACTGAAGGACATATATTTGAATGTATTTCCCAGATTTTGCTGTAGTGAGAGAGGGAAATTAAATTAATATTGATGTTGTTGGGGTATTTTTCTAGTCCCCTTTGAAAAAGGGTTGGACCGATCCAGTGCTCAGTATCCGTCTGATACGGACCAAAAGGACTGGATCGAATATCGGAAAACCCTGACATGAGTACCGCAAATGTGCAAGGCTTTGTCCCAAATGTGTCTGAAATCCCTACATAGTGCACGTGTAGGAATTTAAAATACACCCAAACTTTGCATAATTGTCTCAACAAAGAGCCGTTTCAGATTTAGCCATTTAGTCTGCAGATCTTCCTAATGGGCAATGTGCCCTATTTAAGTGTAGAGACTGGGATTTTACACAGTGCACCAAGACAAACGTAGTTTAAGGATGTTGTAGAGCGTGGAAAAGACAGCATAGGATTGGTTGCAGTATCAGGATCAGTACTGGACAAGGAAAAGTGGTATTCTGTAGTTCCTAGTTATAAATCTGTCAGAAAAATATAAAAAATCTGTACAATTAATCTACAAAGACCATCACGCATAGAGAGAGAGGATCTGACTGCCCTGAATGTTTCACAACATACAGTTTGACCAAATGTGTGACAGGAATGCCAAACACCAGGGTGTTGGGGGGAGCGTTTGCAGTAGGGGCAAATGAATACAAAACGATATGGCAACAATATATGCTGTTATTTTTACAGCATTTTTCACGGATTTGCTATTTCATGCAATTTCAATGCTGCATAACGAAATAACAAATGCATTTAGGAGCATTTGGTTCTGTCCAAGTTGGCTGGATGAGCTGCAGCCTGACCCATGGCCAATGCCTGCCCATCATTTTACTGCCTGTTGAGGCTCTCTATCTCACCATGTGTTTTGATTTCACACAGAGAAATATGTCACAGGATGCGATTTGGTCTAACAGGAAAGAAAACAGGAAATGAGTAGAACTGCTGTTTTCTTTGACTCAATTTCACCTTTCCAACATTGACTGGTGCTTCATTTCCTAGTGGTGTTGTAAATGTTACAAGCCAACAGCCCCCTCTCTATGGGGATCAGTGGGTGAGATGGGATCAGAACCTGCCCTCAAAACAGCTGGTGATTTGCACTTTACATAGTGCTTCACAACAGGCATGTCACACCTCTAGACAATTTTTATTTCATCTGTTGAAAATAACCGCCTAAGGACTACTGCAAAACAGATATCAAATGGCTGGTGGACTGCTTTCATCAATACACAGTGAGGGTATACATTTAAACACTAATACTCATATTTATCTTTGATCAGTTTCTGATCACTTAATGCTTCTAATGTTTTATCTGAGGGAACGCCCTGCACTTATCCAGAGAATCGTTCATGAGTGCTTATGTATTCTGGTCTTTATACATGTAAAGCTACACTAAGCTCACCACCTGCTTTTATCCAAGTGGTGAGCTTAGTGTAGCTTTACATGTATAAAGATCAGAATACTTAAGCACTCATGAACGATTTTCTGGAGAAAAGCATCTGCTAAATCATTAGTTACTACCAGCTAAGTTACTCACCATAATGTGCAACTAGCATGCTGGCATCCCTTGTAAATAAACCAGCACCTAGATGGATCTGGTCAGTGGTGGTCCATGTAGTAATCTCTCATCAACATTAACAACAAGTTAATAGAAGACAAAGAATCTAACATTGTGTATATGGGGGTGTGTATACTGTGATGCAATTGTACATTCATTTTAATCTGTGCATTCTTAATTGTAAGGCCCGGGCTTGTCTATTAACTCACAGTCTGTCCCATCTCTTACAGGTACAGTCAGGGATCTGACATTAAACTATACTCAAAGGTGGAATTATGGTGGTAAAATTTCAACAATCAACCTCTCTGTTCTGCTGTCACCAACTGTAGACAAAGAGCTGAAGAGTGGAATTGTTTTTTGATGCATGCTTGATAATATTGACTGGATCATAAATGTTTAGCCAAGAAGTGCAGGTCAACCGTTGCTAAATATTAGAGCTGAATAGCAAGTGCTCTGTGTATGGATTGTGCATTGCATTTTAGAGATGCACCGTTAAGGGAGTTCTGGGCTAAATATTTTTATATTTTATAATATTAAAACAATCTGTAAAAAATGCCAAGATAACATGATATTTTTGTTTTGTCTGTAGGCACGTAATATCAAGACGTCAGTTATCTCAGCCATCAAAGTGGTCAAACTGGATCCTGGTAGGTCAAACCTAAAACGTCAAGCCCAAAAATGTGCATTGTCCATCACTTATGAAGACATTCCCTAGCAGGATTACCAATTGTTGAATGCATTTACATATTGTGATACTGATAGCATTACTGGTGTACTTTCTGTGTAATTTCTCAATTCACCAAATGTTGTGTTTTGTTTAAAGTTTTTATGTACATGAATGACCTTGTCTTGAGCTGCAAGTGTTTAGTGTACACATTAATAGGAACATCAACACTGAAGTTGTTACATTGAACAACGGTTTTGTGTTTCTGCCCCACGGAAAGATAGGCAACATCCGGTTAACCATCACCTGTCTACTGTAATAATGTAAAAAAAATTATGATACTTTGGAAGAATTTTTTTATGAAATTCTTATGAAATTTTTGTCAATATTCACAATGATTGTTATTTAGATATTTTGGTACAGATTTAAGGAATCAAATTACTAGCTGATACTAGCTGACAGTATTTTGAAAAAAGATGTTCACACATTATTGAATAAATGTTAACAATCTAACATCTCACTGTAATTGTACTTAAGTTGTCACCTTCATATAAGATTAAGCTCAGCAATCTGTAGAATTATACCAATATTTGATACTGAGGAAAGAACCAGTCAGACAGGGTGCCCTGGCATAACCAAAAATTCACTGTTCTTCTCTGAGTGCATAATGATGCTTAAAAACACTGCACAGCCATTAGAAAATATTGACTGAGAGGTTTAATACTTCCACAAAGGCAGAAGTTTCATGCAGCATATTCTTTTAAGCGGGTGATACTTACATACAAAAGTTCTGGGCTGATATCATCCTGACTGGGCTGATATCATCCTGACAAAAATCAAAGAGATTCAATGTCTTGTTTACCAGTTATATTCATGATCAAATGCCTTACAATCCTACAGGAGAACTTGTTCTAGTCTGGTGTAAGCCTATGACTTGGCAAAAAAAAAAAAAAAACATCTGTCAGCATAATAATGACTTTTTGGCCTTTGGCCCTCAGGTCAAGCTGCTAATCCCAGTTTATGTAAACCAGTATTTCCAGGCCTGCAACTCAAAACAATATAGCCATCCTGAGGTTAGATTACAGGCTAGAGTGACCCACTACCTGCCTTCCTTGCAGGGGATGACATTTCAAGCATTCAGCAGGAGATTACCATGATGAAGGACTGCACTCATAAAAATATTGTGGCCTATTATGCCAGCTACCTGAGGTTTGTTCATTTGCTGAACATTATCCTCAACTAACATCAAAGCATGAATTGATTTTCTGCTTCTTTTTATTGACATTCGGTTGATATTGAAAATAAAACATCAAATTTCAACAGAAACAACAAATTGTGGATCTGCATGGAGTTCTGTGGGGGAGGGTCATTGCAAGACATCTACCACGGTAAAGCTCAGCGGTTTGATATTTACCAGTTTAATACTGTTGTTGGGAAAAATCACAATTTCATTTTTCTGAGATCTACAAATAAGTTGGAATGAACAAAATACATTAATTTTTGAACATCAAAAATATAATTTAAAAATATATAATTAAAAAAAGAAGGCATGGGTGATGACTTTCAGCAGCTTTTTTCTGTGCAGTTTATGCAATTATATTACACTGGTTATTGTTTACCAGTTATAAAATGTATGTTCTGGCCTAGAACTACTGTCTTATACATTATTATGTAGTGTGCTTGGGTGGATGATGTTCTAGTGTTTAGAGAGTTGCCCTTTGCAGGTCGTGAGTTCTAATTCCTAGTCTGCTAGTCACACCACACACTGTGCTGTCCCCACACACACTGCTCCCTGGGAACCATCCACTTCTTCACTTGGTGGATGGGTTGCAGAGAAAGAAATTTCACATTGTTCACACTTTGTGCTGTGGTGTGTTCATGTGTGACTATTAGTGACCAGTTTTTAATTTTAATATTACCCTACATGCTTCTGCCATGGGAGGTAGTGAAAATTAACATTGAATGTATCTGTAGTCTCACTTTATTCTCATCCTTTTTTAATCAGTCGGTAGCTGTCTTTTGGATTCTCACCTAAACATGTGGTACCTTTGAAAAATTTTACCTTAGATACCTCTTGATATATTTTCCTGATGTTTTCTACAAAAAATTGTTTCTACAAAAAAAATTGTGCATTAATATCATATGAATTCAACTGCGTCACACTAGGTACTGCTTTTGTATGTCATCTGCTTTTGTATCTCATGTTACTGTCATTTAACATTGCAGTTTTTCACTAATCATCTGATAAATATACTATACTAACGATTATTGCATGAATAAAGGGAACAGAGCCACTATTAGCTGGATATTAACATAATTTTTCAGCATTAAATAATTTGATAATCAGTAGTGTTGCTTTCATCTACGAAAATTATTATCATATTCCTGTTACTCTAAATTAGGTTATTGTTGTTTTTTTTACAGTGACTGGCCCCTTGAAAGAGAGACAGATAGCATATGTATGCAGGGAAACACTTCAGGTAAGGACAGTTTTATGCGGTTAGAACTTGTTAGCACTTGAGCTCACATGATGATTTCATGCTAGGAAATATTCACTGAAAAAGGTACATTTAGGATAAATGTACCTACTATCACGGTCTGCAATCTATATTAAAGGGGAAGTGCATTTTGTTGTTTAAAAATGCTTTAGGTTAATAATTTGGAATGACTTGGAGTATGGTTAACTAGCTGTTCGATTACTAATTTTAAATATATTTGTTCAAATGTATAGTTAGTAAACAAACATTTGATGACAAAACTGAACATACTGAAATTTCCAAGGAGTAATCTAAGTACTATTCAACAAACAAGAAGGATTGTGAATTGCATTACAGCCTGGCTGGAACAAAACATTCAGGCCAAAGTGATACGATGTGACAGTTCAGTTGCTCTGCTTCTTTCGTTGATTCTTTTGTTGTTTTTTACATGTGTTATAACACTTAATGGTACACATTAAAAAGGCTACTGTTTTACAGGGATTGCATCATCTACATGAGAGGGGGAAAATGCACAGAGACATAAAAGTAAGACTAAATCTTTGTTTGTTCATTCAATTCACATCATTGTACCAGTCACTGTTTAGTGATATCTGTATCACAGCGGCAAAGTGTTCTACACTAGTTTATGCAGAGACAAGGCTAGGGCAATTTAACAAGTGAGTAAACCTATTTAGATAATGATTGTTTGTGTGAGTGTGTTTGTGTGGGAGTGAATGATTGCCCCGGTCCTACAGTGTGTCCGCACTCATTATTTCACTTTGGTGTGTCACAGGGAGCCAACATTCTTCTGACACAGCGGGGAGATGTCAAACTAGGTCAGTCGGGGCTTACTTTTGTCTACCTCAGACAACCCCACCCCCTTACATACACACATACAGTCACACTTCATAAATTTAATTCCTCCTTTTCTTTACCTTTTTCCCTTAGCGGATTTTGGAGTGGCTGCAGAGATAAATGAATCAGTTGCTAAGCGAAAGTCTTTTATTGGGACTCCATACTGGTAAGAAGTTTAAAATCCACAGAGCCACAGAGGTGCCACTAGCAGTCTTGGGAATCAAACCCATGACTTCCTGATTGCAGGGTGAATGTTGGAGAGCTGCAAGGAAAATAAAGCTAAATCAGTATCTTTTAGGTGGCATATAATTCTATCATAGTTGCCTCAAGGCTGAATTTAAGAAGCAAATTTTAGAGACCAAACATGTTTTTGTTCTTCAGCTATGCTTGGGTGAGGACTGGTCATGCAAAATCTGTCAATTAAACAGGAATGTGAGATTGACAAGAATACAAAGTACACTGGAAAACGAAGATGCACTTCTCCATTGAGAGGCTGGCATTTAAATATATTCAGCTATGTTAATAATTCCTTTAAAGGTCCCACTTAAAGGTCTGATACTATTACAAGCATTTGTGTATGTACAGTAGCTTACAAAAGTGTTGGCCAGTGTGTTTATTTGCCAGTTCTTACATATTTACATTAGCTATGTAAAGCTCAAACAAGATTTGTCTGGGGCAAAACAAGAAGTACATTTTTGTTTCTACATATATAACCTTTACTGTCTGGTGAGCTAGAAAATGTAATAATTATTCACAGAAAATCTTTGCTTCATCTCATTCTTTTTTGTCTAAGGATGGCTCCAGAGGTAGCAGCAGTGGAAAAGAAGGGTGGCTATAACCAGCTGTGTGACATCTGGGCCATAGGAATCACAGCCATAGAGCTAGCTGAACTGCAGCCACCGATGTTTGATCTGCACCCTATGAGGTAGGGATTAATATGACAGCCCGAAGTTACATTAACAGTTTAGTGATCAAGAAGAAAAATAACAATGAATAACAGCACAGTGGAACATACAAAACATGATAAATGGACCAAAAGTAAAGTCTTTTTACAGTAACTATTTTTTTTAAGTAATGTCTTTAAGCTACTATACATATGTAATGATGTATAATATAGAATATATAATATGTTCAGTTTTGTTCTGAATATATTTTCTCAATACATTATTTGACACAGGAAAATAAAGGCCTAATAATATGCTGTATGTTTGTACATTAATGCTTCCACTTGGTTAAACACTGTAAAATATTTGTGTGTAATCCATTCAGACTGGTTTCTAAGCTAAGCTCTACTTTCATAGTATTCAAATGTGACATGCTTATAACAGATTCACTATGTGTTCTGAGCTAAAGCACTAGCTACAAACTTACATGTAATATTACTATACCCCTAATAAACACTGCAACAAATATGACAAGTAAAATAATCTAAAATGTATTTTAAATATATCATATTTCATACAACAATAATTATCATGTAAAATATCAGATTGCTATAAGAATTTCTTGGAGTTCTTGTAGTAATTTTATGAAAGTGTGAGAAAGTGTGCTGTTTTTCAAGAAATAAAACAAAGAGACTAATAGAATACACATAAATAAAAAATAGACATAAGCAAATTATCTATCTGTGGATAGATTACCTTAATAAATGTTTTAAAATGACCGTAAATGACAGATTAGAAATGTTTTTTTTACTTGTACAAGCCACACTGAATTATAAGCCGCATGTGTCTCACGTTGTAATATGAGATATCTACACATATATATATATATTTTTTTTACGTTACGGTAACATAATCATTCATATTGGTTTTATTTTTCGAACAGTATCTGTAACACGGCTACATTTAAGTATACGTATGTATCAGTAACAAACACATGCATGAACAACATTCCGTCTCCTAACGACTGATAAAAATATATACCGTGTATATGCTGCAGCCTACCAGGAATTTTTTTTTTTTGGCCATCTTCATCTTCTTTATCTTTGTCATGGACGGGCCTTAGGGGGTCGTGCCCGCCCTTGGGCTCACTCGGGCTCGCTCTGGGAAAACGAACCTCCAGGATTGGAGTTTGAGCCTAAACACTCGTCCCAGATGCGAATAAAACATATCAACCCGAAACCAGCCTATAAAATGTGTGCCTCCCCAAAGGTACATCCGCAAATCCGTGTCTGGTGCCGGGTCTGGTTAGGAGGCAAAATGTTTTTGGCATCATGAAAAAAAACAAGCATTAGCCGCTGCGTATTTTTAGCCGCAGATTTAAACATTTGTGAAAATTTGATAAAAAAGTAGCGGCTTATAGTCTGGAATTTATGGTATTCATGGTTATATACACATGGCTGGTACATGCCACCTGCCCACTTATGTATTTAAATACAATCTTGAAGAAGATTAGCAACCCATTAGTTCAAATGAGTCACAAGCATTTGACCTGCAGTTGTATGTTTACTCATATGAAATTATTCTTTATCTTCAGGAATAAAATAAGAACAAGTTTCTCATAACAACATAAAGAACACATTCTCATAAGATGAAATAAGAAGAAATTAAGTTCTATGGGTCAACCATATGTTGGTCAAGGCTTTGTGTGCTATTATGTAACAATTATTCCCTTGAAATCTCTCTTCCAGAGCCCTTATGGTAATGTCCAAAAGCAGCTTCCAGCCACCCAAACTAAAAGACAAGAACAAATGGTAAATACAGATACATATGTTAGATATGTTTGTTTCATGCTCACTGTATGAATAAATATTATGTCTATGCTGTGTAGGTCCACAGAATTCCACAACTTTGTCAAGGTTTCTCTTACAAAGAATCCTCGAAAGAGGCCGACAGCTGAGAAACTGCTGCAGGTGTAGTATCACTTCACAACATGTTTCAGTTTTTAGTAAAAATATTCACAGCCCTGGTTTTGAATAAGCCCAAATTTTTAAGGACCAGATAATTCCACAGTTTGCCCAGTGCAAGCCTACAATGGGGGAAATAGTTATTTGATCCCCTGCTGAACAAATGATTAGTCTCTACTTCATTTGTATGGAAAGAGACAGAATAACGTGCCAAAATCAAGAAAAAACAAGTTACATAAAAGTAATAAATTGATTTGTGTTAATGAGTGAAAGAAATATTTGATCCCCTACAATCCAGACAGGCTTCTTGCTCCCATAGACTGGCTAGATGTCCATTATGCACAGAGATTAAAAATACAGATACTCCTGATTCACACCTGTCCATAAATTCAGTTTCTTACATTCCAACTTCTCCACCAATGTTGACCGGACCAAAATATCAGGGTCAAGACTGTAGACCTGCGCAAGACCTGAATGGGTTACATGACCATGAGAGTGAGAGATGAGACGTCTGTACGGAATTCCATGTGAACTCTTTATTGGAACTATTTACAACAATAGTGCCTTGATTAGTCCCAAAGTCTCCTCAGCTGTGTCCGCCTTGCAGTCCTGTAGCGCCCCCCAGTGGCCGCTGCCAGTCTCATGACAGAACCCCTGCCCTCAAGGGCGCAACTCCGGGGTGCCCAAAGGGCCCACCCAGAACATCCGACCACGGAGGGGAGGGAGGGTGCGGTATCTGAGATGGGACCACCTCGGCGGAGTCGGATGAGGCAGGGGGAGAGACGGGGCGCCGCGAGGGGATGGAGGAGGAGACGGGGCGCCACGCGACACAGGAGGAGACGGGATGCCGCGCGACGCTGGAGGAGGAGACGGGACGCCGCGCAACGCTGGAGGAAGAGACAGGGCGCTGCCCGACGCTGGAGGAGGAGACAGGATGGCCGGGTCCACATGATCGGGAAGGAACCCGAAAGTAGGCCGGTGTCGCGAGAAAGAGCAAAGGAACACGACACCGGTCCCGGGTCTGGCGCAGGAGCCGAAGAGCCCGACCTCGACCTTGGTCGCGGGTCTGGAGCATGAGCCAAAGGGCCCGACCTCGGTCGCGGAACTGGAGCTGGAGCTGATGGACCAGACCCTGGTCGCTGGTCTGGAGCGGGAGCTGAGGGACCCGACCCTGGTCGCTGGTCTGGAGCGGGAGTTGAGTGACCCGACCCTGGTCGCTGGTCTGGAGCGTGAGCTGAGGGACCCGACCCTGGTCGCTGGTCTGGAGCGGGAGCTGAGGGACCCGACCCTGGT
>JBBMFX010022580.1:0-12372 GCA_037832545.1 Rhabdalestes septentrionalis | reverse complement strand
GCGCTCTCTCGCTCGTTCTCTTTCTCATTCTCTCATTCTCTCTCGCTCGGTCTTTCTCTCTCTCTCTCATTCTCTCTCATTCCCTCACTCTCTCTCCATCTCTCATTCCCTCTCTCTCTCTCTCTCTCTCTTTCTCTCCCCAATCTCTCGCTCTCTCTCTCTCTTCCCACTCTCTCACTCTCTCCCCCTCTCTGCTCCCTCTCTGTCTGTGTGTCTGTCTCTGTCTCCCTCTCCCCAGCAGTGGAATTATTCATGTGGTATATTCATTGGCCAAATTAATTGTTATGCTGCTTTCAGCTCATCAGAATTTGATGATGCGACAAAAGCGGGAGTAATTTTCTAATACACATATCCTGTGGTGGGCTGTGTGTATATATGTGTGAGTGTGTGTGTGTGTGTGTGTGTGTGTGTGCAGCCGTTTGTGTATTAAGCTTGTTTGAGTGTAATGAGTTTTGCTATTCCTGTCTACTCACCTCTTCTGTATTCTGTCTGTTGCTTGTCATTTAAAATAAAGTGAGGGAACAGAAGAAACCCTGCATGGAAACGACCATATCTAGAAGTGGACAGTAAATTTAACATCTGCTCACTTATGAGTCTGTTAGTTTCAATTTCATTTGGGATTTAAAGTAGATGCAGTCGATTTATACCTGCGTTTTGTGAGTATGTGATTAAGACAGAATATCTGATCCTGTGACGACTTTATAATTATTTACTCAACATTCCATGTTCACCGTACACTTTACTAGAAACACCTACACTGTCAGAAACATGTACCTTTCAGGGTGCTGTCACTGGGATGGTACCTTCAAGGGTGCTCCTGTAGTACTTTTAGTTATGGAACATACTTGTATCATATTCCATTACAGATTTGCTACACCGCATTGTCTCTATCCACCCAGTCTTAAAGATTAGTGTTTTATTTTCCTATTTTAAAAAGACAAGCTGAGAATAGGTGCAAATATTGTTTGTCCATAGAGGGATCCAGACTTTCCAGGACACTACCTTTTATCCCGAAAGTGTACCATATGGGTCCACTGGTGTGCATGAGTTACAGACCATAGCCTACCTGCAGCTCCATCCCAACACCTCCCCCATTCATCATCCATCAGTTTATGACCACTGGGCTGCTGTTAACCAGGTATTATTTAGTTGTTAGACTCAGCGGTGACACTGACATGGTCTGGTTGCGTGGTGCTTTTAGGAGCATGTCAGGCACAGCAGTGTTGGAGTTTCCCCCTGTCAGTAATAGAGCCTGATTGAGAGTGGTCCACCACTCAGTGCTGCTCTACCAAATTCACTGATTGAATTTTTGCCATTCATATGCTGCCTAAATCAGTCTCACTTGAAAATCGTATACTAAGAGTATTAGAGTGAGAATTGCTTTCTAACACTCAACCCAGCTTTGAACTTATTCACACACAGACAGACACATTAACTATGTATAAACATTGTAGCATGCAGACACACACGAACACACACACACACATACACACACACACACACACACAAAAAACGCACTTCACATAGTTGTGGTACTGACCTTAAAACTCCAGTAATGTGGTTGCTAGGGGGAGAGAGAGAGAGAGAGAAAATAAAGAGTAATGAGTTAAACCTTTCCCATCCATTTAAGCAAATAGTGTCTTCACCCTGACAACTGAGACACTAATGGAGAGAAAGAATGAAAAGAGAAAAGAAAGAGACAGAGCGACTCAAACAGGCTTCAATGAATTCAGTGTAAAGGCACAAAAAAAAAGTTTCTGATGATTACAGTTCACACAGGTGCAAATAAAAACCAAAGACAACCAAACACACACACACACCCTCTGCTGAGTCTTATTTACTCACACACACACACACATACACACACACACTCTCACACATACATACACATGCAAACACACACACGGATGGTGGAGGTGAGGGTCTGCAGGACTTGAGCATGAGAGGTATTAGCAATAAGGTGAGTTATGTAAATGCCATCCTGCCTGTTGTATTTATTACACAAAAACACACAATTTTTGTCTCCCGACAAAATAAGGAAAACTAATACTTAACTTTATTATTTAAAAAACAATAAAAAATAGGAATTTAAAGTGAGAAAATGCAATTTTTCATGGTTTCAAACACACACTCAACACAAACATGCATTCTGTGTTCCACAAACTGAGAACAGGTCTTGGCACCGCTCCACTAGCCAAAGGTTAAAGGCCACAAGCTGAAAGATTTCTGTGTGGGCATCTGCTCCCTGGTGGCTGCCTGGCAGAATGTGTAATGCATGTGTGTGTATTCAAACAATATAGAGTGGTCATAGTAAACCTGCAGCACATTTGCAGGTCAGATCTCTCTACATCTCTCTGTCCTGTTTACAGTACACACACTGACACACCCATAAATATATGCATTCCTCCACTAATGCTTTGAATTCATCCCTGCATTCACTCATCCCGTGACACTCATCCAGTGACAGTTCATCTCATCCCAAATAGGCCTGTAACAATAACAAATTTGGTTGGACGATAAATTGTCCCAGAAATTATTGAGATAAACGATAATATTGTCCTTGTGTCCACTTTCAACTGATGTGATGATAATGACATAATAATGCAAATGCACCCATTCATAGATCCATAAACCTTGACTTCTAAAGATCACATAACCCTGGGACTGTAAGAGAGTCAGCATATGTTGATATTTTGTGGCTTAAAGCAGGATCTCTCAGGGCTGGGCAATACATTTCCACAGGAGGCCACATGAAAAATCTGAATCTGAACTTAATTCTGTGCTAAATTAATTTTCTCCCATTGTAAAAAGTAGTAAATTATGATTTTGAAAAACTGCTATTGATAATCAAAAGTATAAGAATATTCAGTAAGTATTTATGTAAATATAAAATAATCCTATTATCCTATTTTTTTTTAATTTAGATTTAGATTTGTAAAAGACCGACATGGCAGGAAACACAGACCTGGATTGTGTCAATCACAAACAATATAATATGAAAGCAAAACAGGCAAAAATAAAAATATAAAATCCAAATATTTTCATATAAAATCAACTGTAAAACAATCTAAGGGCTTATCAACACACAAAAAATTAATATTTGCCAAGTTTGGCTAAATTATGATTCTACAGATGACAATAAACTAAGAGCCATGTGGGAGCTGAGAGAACCGAGCAGCAGTATGAAGTTTTTTTGTTTTTTTTTAGAGATCGCAGTGGCGTAAGTGGTATTCACAGCTTAAATGCGTACCTGATTTGAGTAACTTCGTACTGCACGCTCGGTCCCGCCCGGCCACGTACCACGATCATTGTTTGGCCGGATTAAAAAGACCACGTGGCCCATGGGGCTCAATTTCAGTTTGCCCATCCCTGCTCTTGCTACACAAATGCGACATACCGGCTAGCACAGTGGTTCATCATGTCCATTCTGTTGAAATCAAAAGTGCTCACACACTGAAGCTGTTGCGGTCGGCTTTGACACCAATTCCATCTCCGATTCTCAGCTAACGTTAGCATTTTCTCTTGTGGCACGAGAGCTAGCAATTAGGCTAGGAGAGCCTAATGACAGGAGATTTCATGCCTCATTACCCTAAGGAAACGAGAGGGGGCGGTAGAGTCCAATGCACCACAGTGAAATCCGTTGTCAACAGTTTTTGGTAGAGAAAAACAGGAAAAAATTATTGCGGGCAGAAAATTATCGACCTCATTTTAATTATCATGCAATTCATTGATTTATTGTTTATTGTGACAGGCCAAATCCCAAAGTCTTTCAGTCGAGCTCCACAGCTCCACAAGTGTGACAACTTTAAAACAGGCTGCGTTTGTACTAGTTTACATGTATGAACTGTACAAACATATATGCATACAGCTTAGGACAAAAATAGGAGACTCCTGCAATTTATTTTGAAATCAGCATCTCTATGTGCATGACAACCATTCCATGCCAGCGTTTGTTAAATTCCTACACAAGCCCTTCATCAGCTTTATGAGGTACAAGGTTTGAGGCTGATTAGGTGATGCCCTGAATCTTACTAAATGAGAAAAAGGACAATAAAACACTGCTGTAATCAGAGGCACTTAAAGCGCATCACATGGTATTAAAGCCCAATGTAAGGAGGTAGCCACTGCTCAGACACTAAGCCGTCACACCGCGTCCAGCCAAGATTCCCCTCTTCGGAACTGTGAGTACTCCAGCTATTTCCCTCCCCCGTGTGTGAACACTGACTCCAGGTTAGAATCTTCTCTCGCTTATTTTGATATATTGTCATTTCCTTTTAAATTATGCTTTGAAGAATAATATTTGGAAATTGGGAGAAATATTGTCCAGTGTTCTTAAAAAATAAGGCAAAGCTGTTCAGTTCAATACTATAAAAGATATAACATGAGATACTGAACATTTTGGCAGTGGACTCATTCCTTATTTCCAGAGATGTATATATACTACATGGACAAAAGCTATTGGGACTCACCTATTGAATTCAGGTGGCCTCTTCCTTTCAGTAAAGGGGAACCTTAATGCTTTAGCATACCAACACATTTTAGACAATGCCATATTTTAGCACTAACTTTGAGGACACTGTTTAGGGGAGAACATTTTCTATTCCAGAGCACAAAGCAAGCTCCATAAAGCAAGCTTGAGGAGTTCTGTGTGCAAGAACTTGACTTGCCACACACAGCCCTGACCTCAACCCCATCCAAAACCTTTCAGATAAACTGGAATGGACATTGAGAGCCAGGTCTTCTCATCTAACATCAGTGTGTGACCACGTAAATGCTCTTCAGAATGAATAGGCACATTTCCACATAAACTCAAAAATCATGTGGGAAGACTTCAATGAATAGAGGAAGCTGTGATAGCTGCAAAGGGGGACCAACTTCACATCATATCCAGCGATATGGAGAACAGATGATCCTGCAGGTGTAAGATACTCCATGCCAATCAGAACACAACACAGTCTCGAACCACAAGCATGCTTAAATATCCACTGTAAGTCAAACTGCACTGAGTCTCTCGCTTTCAGAGACATTTATCAGACGAGCAGCTGGACTGCTACAGCATAACAGTAAATCAAAGATAATCCTGGAACCAGCAGTTAAAGACACACTAAGCAGATTAACCAACACAACAGTAGGAAGTAAAGGCCTAGAAAATGCTACTTACAGGCGATAAGTGAAAAAGGTGACTTAGCATACCTTAAAAATGTATTAGGGATTGCCAAGGAAAATCAATATACTTTCTCAACTGGGAAGCAACATTTTGCTAATGCTTCTCTTTTGCTTTAGTGCTATTATGGTGGGTTTATATGGATTTAGTGGGATGAATTAGAAGCAGAAAGTTGTTACTGAATTCAATCATTTGCATCGTAATTCTAAATAAAGAGCCACTTAGTGAGAAAAAATGTAATCCGTTCTCTGACGTTAAAAGCCAAATAGGGAAGCACCCACTGGACAGCCAATTTCCGTTACTATGACAACCCAGGCTCTGGAATCAAAGGGATGCTGGAAACACGCATACACTAAAATATATGGTGGATGTTTTGTGAACCTATGTGTAAAACCAGGGGTGGCTCTGGACCTGTTACTGATTAGTGCTTTCAATATTTGAATCTTGATGATGGAACATAGTATAATGGATACAAAAATCCCTAAAATATATTTCATATTATAGTAGAGTGGACAAAATAATCTGTACTACAATGTATTTATTAAGTTCCGAAATTCAATAGCATTATGTTCATCATACCAATGCTGGATTCCCACGAACAGAAATGTGAAAAGCCTGTGATTTTCCATAGACTTTTTGGAAATTTTGGAGGCAACTTCTCACTTTTAATTGTAAAAATCTACACTTGGAAGAAGATGGCAAGATAAAAATTCTATTATGGCTAATGATAAAAGTGACGAGTGGTCTTGACATATGAACACATTATATTGTCTCTCAGCTTTAAATTAGTTTGTAAGTCTATCCTTAGTTACAAACTGTATACTTAACTTTTCCCCACTTGTCCAATGTGGTCAGTCCAGTTATGTCTGTTCTCAGACATTTTCTTCAGAACGGCTATGTATGAATTCATAGCAAAATATCTAAATCTTTTTTAAGGGGGGCGGGGCATTTTTTCCACCCAGTAAAAAGGGAGGATGATGGCTAGTGAACAGCCACCACGTTGTTTTGAACTTCCACTCACGCAACATCACTGGACAGTGTAACACCCTTGGAGGAGTAGACTGACTGCCAAGTCTGTCACATCAGCTAACAGACACGCATACTGGCTAGAAATGAGCAGAGTGATGGAGGACCATTCTAGTCACCCAGAAAGAGCTAAGCCAATTCTGCTTTCTATAACTTGCAGCATCACCAGGGATCAAACTCAAAATCCCCTGGAAATATGGTCAAAGCATAGACAGTTGCACCTCCCAGCTGCCCCACAATATCTAACACGTTGTTCTAAAATGAAGCAAGCTTTGTATATGTGGTGTTGCATCACTTTCAAAGCCATCAGGATGTCTAGACTGGAAACAAGAAATCAAAATGTCAACAACTTACAGATCTTATTAGCCATTAGCTCCAGATTTCAGCAACAAATCTTGCATCCAGTTTTAAGATTAGGATTCACGTGTTATTTTTGTTTAACAGTGTTAATTTAAAATCAGTAGCTAACAAGAAAACTTTCTTATTAGTACCTGGTTGATAAAACATCTCTCTTTTCTTCACCTCATGTTTGCTATTAGAACAACATGGAACACATCTCATGCCAGCATTTGTGAAAGTCAAGCAAAATTCACTGTGTGAAATTGATTCCAAAATTTTGCAGGATCTCTTGATGCCTGGAGACAGAGGACAGTGTGGAATTACTGTCTGTCCAGAGTTCTTGGATACTAAAAGACTTGCGAGAGTATTCTGGGGTTCTCTGTGAGAAAGCTAACACAGCCTGTCCAGTCTTCGATGACTTCAAGGTCCTTGACACTAACCAAACCGCAATTGTTTGACCAGTGCTATGGAAGAACCGTAACAGCTGTGCTCAAACAATAGAAAGTATTTCAATGACAGAAGCTCCCTCCTCTCTAAAGATACTCAGGAGTCGTGCAGAGAATAATGGAAAGTTCTGTTTAAGTGGTCCTATAAGCCAAACACAGACTTTTGCAACAAAAAGTATTCACAGCAACTGCACACCTGAACACTGAATGTAATTTTTTAATCCAAATCAAATCAAATCAAATCAAATTTATTTGTATAGCGCTTTTAACAAATAGACATTGTCTCAAAGCAGCTTTACAGAGTAACACATATCAGAGCATTTGTTATATGATGTTTATAGAAGTCTATATTGTATACATTAATTATAGTCATAAGCAGTTCTGTGGTCAAAAACTGACCACCTCTATCTATAAAATCCTTACATGCTGAGGAAATAGAAAGTACAGATACAACGTCATGAAAAAGTATGTCTTTATTTACTGTTCTGTTTCATTTTTGTCACACCATAATGACAAGGGTTCTCATACAAAACAAAAAATTAGATTATTTTAATGATTCATAACTCAAAACTTCCTTCCATTTTTAACTGAATACAGAACAAAGACAGCATATCAAATGTCGAAACTGAGATGTTAGTTTAATTGGCAACAGGTCAGTAACTTGTATAAAAAGAGCATTCCAGACAGTCACATAGGTAAACATGGGGAGGTGTTCACAAATGCTTGGGAAAATAGTGCAACATTTTAAGAATAACATTAATCAGCATAAAATTGCAAAGTCAAGGCTGAAAAACAGCTCAGGAAACCACTATCTGAGAACAGTTTGTTGCTGCATCCACATATGCAAGTAAAAAATCCACCTCACAAAGAAGAAACTATATATAGGCCTACATATAATTCAGAAACCTTCTCTGTTCATGAGTTCATTTAAGAAGGACTGGGACAAACTGGAAAACTGTACTGTGCTAGCAGGTCTGGGAAGGCACTGTTAATGCGAAATGTTATAAACAGGTTTTGGAGCAACATATGCCGTCACCAAAACAATGTCTTTTCCAGGGAAGGCCTTGCTTTTAGGCATGACTATGGCAAACAATATTCTGCATGTATTACAAAAGCAGGACTTTGCAGCTGAAGTGTCTGATTGCTAAACCAGCCTTTCAGGATTCCAGACTGATCACCCATGAAAAACATTTGATCAGAAAATTAAAGATACGTCAACTTTTGAGCACCAAAAATTCACCTTCAAAACTCAAGGAAATGGTCCCAAATGCTTACCGAGTGTTGTTAAAAAAAGATGTTATGCAATACAGTAGTACAAGTAGCAAAGGTATAGAAAATAAAAGTTCCTACTGGACATGTTGTGTTGATTTATTTTTAATTAAATTAGGGTTTACATGATTTGCAATCATCACATTAGGTTTTATTAAAGTTTTACCACAGTGCTGACAGGACCCTTATTTCATAAATGTTCAACTTTCAACTCATATGTTCCCCTCTATAAGGTGCTTGTTCCATATGTAATTGCTCTATTGAATTCTTTGGTTATTTACTGATGTCACAAAATCTACAGATGCTTTAGCAACTATTTTAATGTTGTATGCAAAAGTTTAGATGCCACTGTGGTGAAATAAAATGTCATTGATATTCTATGTGCAAATAAGTGCACATCCTCTACACGATAAAAACTGTAATGGTGTCACATCAAGCAGGCGATGCTTGTATTCGCCAGACATCTGTAACTAATTTAACCAACTGAGTCTGCTGATTGTTGCCAAGCCTTGGGTTACTTTGCCAGGTGTATGAGATGTATTTTTGTAGCCTGTGTCTCGTGTGTGTGTCTCTCTCTCTTATCACACATGTTTTTGGTGGTGGGAGGAAACCGGAGTACCTGGAGGAAACCCACGCGGTCAGGGGGAGAACATGCAAACCCCACACAGAAAGACCCTGCGCCCGACCCGGGAGGTGAACGCAGGACCTTCTTGCTGTGAGGCAACAGCGCTAACCCCTGCGCCACCGTGCCGGCAGGGATTAACCAGTTTGACTATTACCTATGGTGTGAAACATTGCGGTTAATCCATGGTTAAGACTTCCTGTTAAGGAAGCAATAACCTGTGTTTGCAGCCTACAGATTTTTACAGACTTACATTTTTTATAAGCAGTATCTCTAAAAAGCAGAAATAAATAGCTTCTGAATTTCTAAACTGTTATAGAATCTGTATAATCGTACCACCAAAATTTCGATGCAGCCCAGGGCAAGCAAGTTTACAGAACTGGGTAATGAAGTTATATTTTCTTGTTTTCTATTTTACTGTTTCCTTTCTGCCTCTCGTTTAATAAGCAGACAGCTTGGAATGTCACTGTACCAATAAGCAATTCTACAGTCATATCGTGTATAATTCACTGTATGAGACCTACTAGAAACAACCATCGCTGAGACCAGTCAGTTCTGCAATACGCTGTTCAAGAATCATGTTGTTAATCAGGAGCATTCACAACATAAGAAAGTCTTATATCACACCTGTATTCATAGGCGGTTCTACACGGGGGCCAGGGGGGGCAAGGTCCCCCCCTTATGGCCCCCCTGCACTGAACAGCCAAATATTTAAGTATAAATATTTTATCACGACATGCGCTGGCTCGAAGAACGAAACTAACACTACGTGTGTTCTAGACGGACTACTTGAAGAACTAAACTAACGTTATGTCAGTTCTACCGACGCGCTGACACATGCGCAACACGCACCCCCCACCCAAACCCACGCGCAACACGCACCACCCCCCACCCCCCCACTGGTAATATGTGACCCCCTAAAACACACTGGCCCCCCTTCGGCCCCGAAGGTAATTTTGGTCTAGAAGCGCCACTGCCTGTATGACCACTGTTATTTTAAGGCACAGTTACTCTGATAATTTTGCATTCTGTGTACTAGGGCTGCTAAATTGTGGTGCAATTCTTTTTATCTCAATACCAAGATTATTAAACACGATTATTCATTGACTTAAGTCTTTCTAACAGTGGGTTTTCTTATCATTTTAAACTGAATTAAACACAATTATAAAGCAGGGTGTTTTATTTTGAAAATTCACTGATGTGTTAAGAATGTTCCACCACACTGGGCAAAGGTGGTCCTGTGGCAGTCCTTTTCCACTGAGTGGGCAGATAAATTGCAACAGACAGGCTGCCGTCAGTAACTGTAAACCTATAAAGTGCAGAAGTCGTCCTATGGTGGTACCTTGGCATTAAGTGGACTGATAAAACAGGTGGACTAATAAAGTGAACCTATATTGGCCAATGGGTGTAGGTATAATTTAGATGTTTCCAATAAACTGGCACCTCCTGTACACTGCAACATCATTCGATAAATTTTGTCTCGATTACTTCGACTCTCTTTTTTCGGGCCGTCCTGTTATAATAATTGATAAACAATACTTACAAAATTGAGAGCCTTTCCAAATTTCTCTTTAATTTAAAATGTAACTGTAACATAATTATGTATGTGACAAATAAAGAATCTCGAATCTTGGTAACTTACTCAAACACACAAATCTGCTTATATTTCTCCTGTTCCCCTGCAATGGCTTCCTATGGCTGCATGTATTCAGGAAAAACTTCATTGCTACATACAAAACTCTGAATGGTCTTGCTTCTTCGTATCTTTCTTATCCGTGTTTAGTGTCTAATACCCTATTCGAGCTGGATTAGTTTTATCGGAGGAGGTCGGCTAATGTAATTTGTAAGGGATTGGGCTGGAGGATTCATACGGGATAAAGTATTTGTGTAATTTGTTCATATTAACCCCAGCCAGGATTGAAACATCACAGTCTTGGCATTCATGTCAAAATTCTGATTAAAATTAAAAATGTCCAAACAAACAAACAATAAAGACTGACTTCTAGCAAATGCTAAATAGAACAGCATTAGGCTAAGCCAGAAATACAACTGTCCAGATCAGTGGTCAGCCTGCCTTGAAGTCAATACAGAACATCTGACATTACAGATTTGAACAAAACTCCTACCGGAAGGGGTACTACGAGTTTGGTGATTTCCATCCATGATCTGAACCCCTTATACTTAACTAGTTCAGCGTCCCCAGTTCACCTGACCTCCATGTCTTTGGACTGTGGGAGGATACAGACACAGGGAGAACAAACAAACCACAAACCCAAAGGACCCATGGCTGCTCCAGCCAGGAACCCAATCCTCCCCGCTGCGCCCCCATGCTGCATGAGTTGATTTATAGAAAGTAAATCCCTCCAAAATTAATACTTAGCAGACTATGAAAACTGCAGATGACCAATTTCATCACAAATTTCTCAAATACCCATGTAAAAGTAATCCAGTAAAAGCTCTCAGTTGTCAGTGTATGTATTTTTTAAATCTTTTTTTTATTTTAAACTTTGTAAAGTGATGGGTCTAAAGAAGGTGCTCTATCAATAAAATAGACATAGTAATAATACTAATAATATTGTTGTTTTTATTGGCAAAAGCTAGCCATGGTTTTAGGCCTGCATAGAACAGGTTTGTTTCAAATAATTCGTTACTCCTTAAGGGATGACGTAAGACCCCCAAGCAGGAAAATCTGTTCCAGAGCAAAAGCGGTGACTGTCAATACACTCACATCCATGGAGAGCAGTGAGCAGGCATGAGCAGCACAGCATGCACCTGCTTTATTTTAACTGTGCACGCTCAACCAAATGCACATCAGACAGATTTTAGTTGTAGTGATAGCTTGTGCCTGTGTGTAAGTGGATGCATATGTGTGTGTGTGTGTGTGTGTGTGTGTGTGTGTGTGTGGAAGAGGAGAGGAGAGATGAATTTGCAGCATGATCTGCATGCCAAGCAGGCTACTGTGCCCACCCATTCCGCTCTCACTTCAACTGCCATCCCTTTACTCTCTGTCCCTCTTTCCATGTGTGTCCCCGTATGAGCATCCAAACACACACACACACACACACACAAATTGCTCATGCATCTGCTTTTCTCCTTCTCTCCCCTGTATTCTGCTTTCTCTCTTTATTTCTCTCTCTCTCTCAGTCTTTCTCTCTCTCACTCACCTCACACACACACACACACAAACACACACACTAAGACTGCGGCAGGCTCTTCGGCCACACCTGCCTCCCACCTGCGTGCCTCTACCACACAGTTATGACAACACACAAGGCCAATCTAAAGGCATGTGAAAAACGTGGCATGAAAAGGAAGCGACTGTCACTACACACACACACACTCACACTCCAGTAACACTCCCGATCCACTACTGCACACACACACTCTCACACTCCAATAACACTCCTGATTCACTTCTGCACACACTCCCACACTCCAGTAACACTCCTGATTCACTACTGCACACACACACTCTCACACTCCAGTAACACTCCTGATTCACTACT
>JBBMFX010022562.1:0-12373 GCA_037832545.1 Rhabdalestes septentrionalis | reverse complement strand
GTGTGTGTGTGTGTGTGTGTGTGTGTGTGTGTGTGTGTGTGTGTGTGTGTGTGTGTGTGTGTGTGTGTGTGTACAATGTATATCATTTTCTGTTATATGCACAACATTACATACACTCAGTCTTGTTAAATGAAGTTATGAGACATTCTTACATTAAACTCTTTTTTCTTTGTTTACACAGATTTGCCACTAAAGAACCAAATGGCCTGCTGCTGTATAATGGTCGCTTTAATGAGAAGCATGACTTCATCGCCATGGAGATCATTAACAAGCAGATCCAGCTCACCTTCTCTGCAGGTAGGGGATAGATGTTTGACTCCCTGCCCAAAGCCAGTCGCACCCCTGAGATAACTGGATACAAAGTGCCTGAATATACAAGGAGCCTAGATAAAGGCTCCCCCTTAGCATTCAGAACCACCACCTGATCACCACCTGAGCATTTGGAATAATTTGCTCATGTTTCTTCACTGGTCCAGGACTTAAGTTAGTTGGTATTTGATCTGCATAAATGATTAATACGTAGGTCCCTGTGAGTCTTTACAAACCAAAACCATTCTTCTGAACCTGGTCAGGTTCAGGGAACCTTTTCTCAGGAAATGAGGGCAACTCAAGGCTTTTGCACAGCACTGTATATATACCTGTAATATGGACTCTTTAACTTAGAGATTGGATGTACAGAGGTTGTTCTACATATATAATGTTGTTTGTTGTTTCAGGGTGTATTTTGATCCTGTTTGATTCTGCCTGACCTAGCATGATCTGTCTTACCCTGTCCTGACGTTTTGACCCTGCAGGTGAAACCAAAACAACGGTGTCGCCATTTGTCCAGGGTGGGGTCAGCGATGGACACTGGCACACCGTCCAGGTGCACTATTACAACAAGGTGGGTGGCTCTGTTCCGGGCTGTTTAACTGAAATAAATTTTTTATTAGAATCTATAATTACTGAGTCAAATTTTAAGATCGAGCATCAGTATTCAACCTGGTTTCACTGTAGTACCTAAAGTGGAACATCAGTAATTATGGAGCTTCACAGTAGTATTTAAAGTGGAATATCAGGATTTATGGTGGAAAATCAATACTGAATTTGCTGTAGTATTCAAGGTGACATTAAGGTTATTAAGGTGGAACCTCATTATTTTAACTGGATTCACTGCGCTATTTAAGGTAGAAAAGCAAAATTTAAGGTGAACCAGTCATTTTTGAGATGGACCATCAGAATTTAAGATGACTTCACTGCACCTTTTATGGCGTAAAAATAGTATTTTACACTATAATGCATTATTAAGGGTGAAACATCAATAATTAAGGTGGATCATAAATACTTATCAGCTTTTACTAGAGTTTGTAGTTTTATTTCTTATGACGTGTTAATTGGTCCATCTGCGCTGAATGAGTTAATGAGTTGTTACACCTCTTAGAATGCATCAGAGAGTGTGTGTGTGTTTGTGTGTGTGTGTGTGTGTGTGTGTGTGTGTGTGTGTGTGTGTGTGTTTGCACATGTGCGCATGTGCATTTGTTCCAGTTAGACACGCAGCTGGATGCTTACTGACTCACTTTGATAACGAACGTTATTGATGAAGCTGCTGCTTACAGTGATTGATGATAATGCACAAATACACACACACACACACACACACACACACAAAGAGAACTGAATCAGTGGGACAAAGGATGTAAGCATGTGTCTATGTGTGTGTGTGTGTGTGTGTGTGTGTGTGAGTGCTAAACTACCGTTATTGTTAATTAAACAATTTGCTTGTGATTCTTTAGGAAACTATTCACCAAATCATTAAGTCTGTAAGTCTCTGTGAACACTATAAATAATGTTATAGATTACTAGATTGAATTTCCACACACTTGCTATTAACGATATGGTTTTAGGTAGCTGGTTGCTGTGGGGTTAAGAGGTACATGCCATGGTGGTTGCAAGGATATAGCAAGATTTTTACTATGGCATTGCAGGTGCTTCTCATAAACTTAATTATGGTTGTAATTCACTAGATAAAACTAGATGTGTGTAAAAACATTAGTTATAATTCTACACAACTTCACTTTGTAAGAAACCTACTTTGAACTGGTTGTCTGGCAATGCATGCCAATAATAGATGCAAGCAAGCTGGTGTGTTGAAAGTTTACAGTCAAGTTTTTGGTCAAGCTGTATTACATTATGAAAGCTATAAGGATTAATAAGGTGTAAGAAGTGAAGATAAGACAACGTACATCCTTTTGTAGCATGCAGCGAACAAGGTATTTATTTGTCTGTATTTACTTTGGTTTTGAATCTTTCTACATTTATGTGTAAGTGAATGGCTAATGTGACTAGTAATACTGTTTGGAGTGACAGAGAATTTATACTTGCATCTGTGCGTGTTTGAAAGGGAGCCACAATGTATTTTTATTTTTGTGTAATGGTTTTGAGTGTGACCAAAATAATCACATTTGGAGTGTTTTGTTTCACTGAATAATTTCCTGAGAAATATTCAGAAAAAAGTTATAGTAAAGTTCCCTTCATGACCTTTGGCCCCAAAGAGCAAACAGGTCTGTCCTTTTATTTCTAATCAGTGCAGACATCAACACTTTCACACACACACACACACACACACACATACACACACACTGCTCACAGGATGCGACATTTCATTCCATTCAGGAAGTCACTTTGCATCAGAATGCTGTTGCCAGGCAACCCCCCCAATTGTGTGAATTCAGTTCAGTGTGAATGATAACGGAGGCATGTGTGGCTGGAGCCAGCAGAGCTCAGGCACACACACACACACACACTCCCACTCACTCCCACACACACACACACACACACACAGAAGAGCTATAAAAGTTTTTTTCATTGTGTCCAGGAAAATATTCACAAATTTATACTGGATAGTTATATTACTTATTAAAGCAATAGTTCAATAAAACATCTAAATTTTACTCCTCTCCAAACACTCTTGATCCCTCAAGATGTTTTGGGGCCTAAATTCTGCTTCTATACTTCAGAACTGGTGTTACAAGGTTAACCTCACACTTACTGCAAAAATAAACCAAACTTCTTCATTAAGTATAAGGACAAAAGTAAAGTCAATGTTTACAGCTCACAATAAATCATACTGTTTCCTAAACCATGTCCACAAGTCTGATTTGCCTAAATGAAGAGCTGGATGTGGTTTTATGCTCCAGAGAAGTTTTGTGTTTGTGTTTACAGTAAAAGATCTGGATTACTATTGACTTCTAGCTAAAGAATTAATCTGAATCCCATCATAATTTAACAAAATCAACATTTTGGACCAGAAAAGAATCAAGTTTCAGCTTTGTGATTCTTATGCTAATAGGTGTTGTATGGTCTAAGCAGATCTGCTGCAGTACAGGAGATAACATTACATTAATTTTACATTAAAATCTCAATAGCTGAGGTTCAGACATCCCTTACCCAGTTTTACTAATGGAAACAAACACACCACACAATTGGTTCAGGGTCTTTGTTTGTTTGTTTGTTTGTTGCTTTTTTTCCATAATCAGGCCTGAAGCAACTGAATCTTGCTTTTCTTTAAAGGGCTACGAAGCCCTGAATTCTTTAAGGGCCTTCATGGTGTGTCTTAATGGCCTTTATGTTATAGAGGCCCCCGTAACTGACCTATATGTTCCAGGCCAGATCCGACACAACAGCACACTATCAGTGTGTCACTATCTCTAACCTAATTGGTCCACCGCATGAATAGTAACTCCACCCCCCAGAGGCATCCTTGTGGCAATAGTGTGTGTGTGTGCGTGACTGTGGTGAATGGTTGTGCTTGGCCTTGCTCAATACAGAACCCACCAATACCCCTCCAGCAACAAACACACACACACACACGCACACAAAATACAGAATGAGCAGTGGCATGGGCTCAGGTTTGTGGCCTGTGGTTGCCACAGTGATAGTGTCAATCATATCATCTGAGTGTCTGTTTCCCTCTGCAAGACTGAAAAGGTAAAGATTGACTAAATTTCCCATGACTCCTTGCCCTTGATCTGCACAGAACTAGGTAATATATGTTGTAGTTCTGAGTGCTGGCAGCTGTGTGAGTTCAGGGTCACTCAAAGTGAGTGACTGATGAAGTCAGAATACACACACAAAAACACACACAATCAAATATGTAAACACACACACACCAGCACACACCTTTTAATTAGCAACCTCAAGCGAGAGAGATTAAAACAGAGTGTGGGAGAGAGGTTGAGACAGTATATGTGTGTGTGTGTGTGTGATGGACAGGCTGGTTTTGTGCTCTCCTGGCTGCAGTTTGATGACCCTGTTCTGCTCTGAGGCATTAGTAAAGCATTAGGGATCAGAATGGAGCTCGGAGAGGAGCATTAGTTTTACATCCGCGCCAACTGAGCCACGTTTGTGTGCGGCTCATTCTGCTGTAATTTGTATTTTAGAGTAAACAGCGCAGGCTCCTGTTCACACGCTCTGCTCTGGGCCTGGACGTTCCCAACTGAGGCATCAAGAAAAACAATGCAGTTCAGAGGTGTGTGTTCCAGCTTGGCGTGTGATTTGTCATTCCCGGCTTGTTTACACCGTCACCGTTGTGGGGTGATTGGACACGGGGGCGTATCCATGGTCACATTGGTCAGAGTGTCTGTCCTCAGACCTTGGATATAATGCAAGACTTTTATATGTGTGTATACGGTTCAGTTCATGACTTCATGTCTGATTCCAAACTACATGTCTGATTCAGAACTATGTGTCTAATTCTACACTACACATCCGATTCTAAATTGCACATCGGATTCTAAACTGCATGTCTGATTCAGCATTGTAAGTCTGATTCACAGCTACACATCTAACTTACATTGACAGTTCTGACTCATGGCTTAGTATCTGATTCACAACAACACGACTGATTCTAAACTACATATGTGATTTGCAGCTATGCATCTAATTCATATTTACACATCTGATTCCTAACTATGTGTCTGATTGTTTACTATATGTCAGATTTACAGCTATGCATCAGTTTCCCATTCATACATCTATTTCACAACTACATGTCTAACTAAAAACTTCAAAACTGAAGTATACATCTGGTTCAAAATGTCATGTCTGATTTATGACTATGCATCTAATTCACATATTTACCTCTGATTCATGTGCGTCTGTAAAATGCGTCTGATAAAAAATTACATATCTGATTCCTAACTATTAGGGGTGTGACGAGACGCTTTTCCCACGAGATGAGACGAGACAAGACGAGACATGAGACTGAGTTCACGAGAATGAGACGAGACGAGACTTTTAGACGTTTTTTTTTTAAATGAATACTATGTTTGAAAACCTCAATTGAGTAGGCTTTGTGCTGAGATGCTGGCGAGACAGGTTTGTGGAACATGATAAAATTCATTACAACAGCCTTGCCTTGTAATGTATGTGTGTGTGTAATCTACTCTTTTCAGTTTAGTAGTTGAGCAATGAGGGAAAAAAACAGTTAATGAGAACTGGGGTTTGAAAGTATTCTAAGTATTCTCTCACATTCCAAACAAATACAAGATGTAACACACCACATCAAAAAATCACGTGCACAACAATCCTAAACTGACCAAAAACAATAACCTTTGCTCATGCACTCAATTAAGCAGACTTGGACCTATAAATAATTTTGAAATAGCTGTTATTTAATTGAAGGTGGAGAAAGAAGACGGCAGCAGCAGCAGGCGAACTACCGTAATTAGAAACTTCAAACAAAAACTTTGAGTGATGGAAACTAGCCACATAAATTAAGTGGCTTATTAAATAAAACAAAAAGTTAGTGTGAGCTCTGTCCTTGGCGGCTCGCTGCAAGTTTTTTAACTTCAGGACACAGAGACCTCTATCTACCTACCAGAGATATCACATTTGATTACTTATTTGAAGTTCCAGTTTAGTGTTAATTGTACTTTGAATTAAACCACATGGTTACAGAATTATAATAAAAATATAGTATAAGGCCACGAATCACCACTAGGACAAACATGAATCACCACTAGGATGAGTATAAGGTTCTTTTATTTGAATTGGATGAAGATTTTGTAACAAACCTCATTCTTCGAATGAAGTAATAAAGATTTTAGCAGAAATGAGGGTAGGGAACAAACCACCAGAACAGTATCTTCTATTCACACTGTGTGTTTTACAACAAATATATTTACAGACACACCCCTTTCCCCATACAACCCATTTATACACCCTGGACAGAGTTTGTCAAAAAGTCCTTTACAGAAGGAAAGCTTAGTTCCCCAGTTTCAAGAAACTTCTGCACTGGTGACGTCCCCTCCGGCCAGACACCTCGCCCCAAAGACCATCAACAGGAGCAAACACCAATATGATCAGAACAAGACAAACAAAATAAAAACCCACCTGCCTCACACAGCAGGTGGAGTGGCCTTTAACCAATATATACACATTTTAACCATCTGGGCCGCATGTGGGGCATTTTTGTCCACTTCACTCTCTTTTTTATCATTTTATCTGTGTTAATGTAAATGGAACGAAACTCCCCAGGGGTCGGGAGTTTTTCCAGATCTTTACATTTTTTACTTTAACTCATTAAATACATCAACAGTATACTCCATACACCCAGTTGTCACATTTGATGCCCCTTGCACACTTTTGGCCAATTGAAATTTTTTAACTCCTTGTTATTTACATTGTTATATCACAATTTATGTTAAAATACTTTCATTAGAAACTCAACACTTTACAATTTTCTTCCAGATTATATAATTTATAAAATTTTGGCCAAGCGAGAAATTTTATACAATCATTTTAGTTTCCAATAGAGGAGTATGATGGCTGACTGCACTCCAATATAACAAATGAATGACACAAATATGTGAGATCGTCAGGATATCAGATAATGGATTGTGAAAAAAAAATTCAGTGTTGTTGTTACATTTCTGACTCTTCCATTTTCGTCCCCAGCAGCACTGAGAACAGAGAAATTACCGTTTTTGGTATTTGTATGATAAAAAAACAAATGACTAGATATTTGATACTTAGGACAAAAAGTGATGTTAGTTCAAAACATATTGTAGAAAAAAGTATAACAACATAAAATAATTATGTGTAAATTCATGGCAGTTATATAAAATATTACATAAGATTTCACACAAAAAATGGATACATGGCATAATCTGGAAGAAAACATTAAATACTACATAAAGTGGTGACTTTAGAATGAAAGCGTTTTAACCCTAATCTTCTGATTTAACAGAGTAAATAACAAGGAATGAAAGATGTAGTTTTCATGGATTTCGATTGGCCAAATATGTCCACGAGAGCGCTGAGTGTATAGTATAAACGAGGAGGGCCAGGGCATTAAAGTGTAAAGGGTAACATAAAGAAAAAGGTAACTTGCATGCTCTGAGAACACACAGGCTCTGCACGTAGGTTGTTAAAGACGCAGAGATTTACTGCTGCTGGTCTAGCCTAGACACCTCTCCCACGGCGCCTTTCATGGAGGAAACAGAAAGGAGCCTAAATACCCTCAGCGCCTCCTCTAGGAAAAAACGGCACTGGTAGGCTACCCGTTCGTTAAATATAGCATTACTGAACTGGGTTACAATTCAATACAGTAGAAAAGAATAGAACATCACATAGCTGCATGGGCGTTGTCGCCATTCACATTTCACAATACGTAAATAATTAGTTAATGAGCGCCGTTGAATCTTGAACATTTTACAAAAGAATCCACTCCACTAAATCGATAGAAAAACACACTAGTGGAAATCAGAGGAGCCTGTCTGTGCACTGACGATTCCCTTCACTTGCATGCGGCGAGTTGGAGGAAAACACAAGCCGATTTCCAGTGGTGTGTGTAATCTTCTATTGATTTAGTGGATTGGATTATTTCATGAAAGATTCAAGATTCAAGATTCAATAAGTGTTTCCACACACCCCCACCCTCTAAAACAGTGGTTCTCAATATTTTTGCACAAATTGATAGTGGGATAGTGAGATGGACGTAAATAGACTAGAGACAAATAATATACTTTTTCATTTGTTAACAGCTGTTTAAGGATAGAGACTGCCTGTAAATGAGAAAAATGTTGGGCATTTTGAAGTTTGAGGTCTCACCGAGCCCTATCTAACTGTGAAATTTGATGGGGATTGGTGCTTGCTCCGCGGAGCTATGCCCCTCGTAATGTCCTTTGACTGCCTCAGAACCAATGACACCAGGCTCAATTTCACTGCTATTTACTGAAACCCTGAAAGGGAAGATGGCGTAATTTGGTTCTTAAATCAACGTGCTACATGTCTGCTATCTAATGATTGGGTATACACACACTGTATTACATGATTATTGTATGATATTTGTAACTACAGTCTATTTTATTCATTATGTATTCTTGTCGCCGTTCTGTGACTTTGGCGCTTAGAGGGTTAAGAACATACATACTGTGGCGTGCAAAATGGGTTAATAACAGCAACAGCCCACCGCACCGCAGGACATAACCATTTTACTATGATTGTATATCCCTGTTATCACTTAAACTACTAAAATTGTTTCCGTCCAGTCGCATTAAAACGTCTGCCGTCCAGCATGGACGTCCTTGTAGGCGTGGGAAAAAATGAAGTCACTTGCAGAACGTCAAAACATAACTGTGCTTGTGTAACTGTGCTTGTTCTCAGTTATAGTAACACGCATTTTATTGTCAGTAACGGTAACGGCGCTGTAACGGGGGAAACAGTAATTGGTTTGATTACTCGTTACTGAAATTTTGACTGGATGTGAAATTTAACCCGCGAAGGGAACGGTCAGAGCACCAGGCGATGGCATGTCTATTTATTTCTAATAATTCCATAAATATATAATTACATCTTAATTCATGTTCAAATTAACAAAGTCTGTTTATTATATATGCTTAAAAATTCTAACTAATAAAATTGACGCCCCCCATTTGCGTCTGAACGCCCCCCTTCTCAGGTGTCACACCCTGGATGGTTGCCCCATTGAGAAACGCTGCTCTAAAAGGACAAGACTTTGCAGGCATGCAGCAACCCAGCCCCTCCCAAGCCCCGCCCCTCCCAAACCCCGCCCCTTTGTGGCACAGAGTATAAATATGTGTGACGCCACTGCAGAGTATCATTCTAGAGCTGATGTTTGAAGAGGATACATGCTTGTGACATCATAGAAAGGAGACAGAGGAAGATCTGAAGACAGAAGGAGAACCACTTTGAGGCAACATTTCCTCAAATTTTGCTGTTTTGCAAGACTTTTGGACATTTCTTTTGACCAGGTAAATTAATATACACTGAAAAAATACACTGAAAGTAACAATTAGGTTTTCATGCTTATTGAGATAACAAATCTGCTTCCCGACCGCTAGGGGGTTTCGTTTCCCCACAGAAGCCTCTGTCACAGCGGCAGAAAAAGCCTCCCCCCTCCCTGCTGCGTCTTGCTTTGATGGACAATTTTGATTGACAATTTGATTCACCAGTGAGCCTGGGGCAATTTGCATGAACCAATTCTCATTGCTTTTGACTGGAATGTGGGCGTTTACAGTTAACGCCCCCCAACAGCAGTACAGTATGTAAAAAGGTCGAAGGGGTAGTTGGAAAGGTCTCCTGGAGGTCTATTTTACTGTAAAGTTTGAGGCGGATTGCTGCTTGCTCAGTGGATCTATGCGGTTCGGAGATCCCGGGGGTCAAAAATAATGGGACAGCTTGGTGAAGGTTCACGTGTAAGTTTCTCCGGTTCTGGGTGGAGGAGAGCTCTGTGCTCGGGCTCCTTGGAAATGTGGTATTGAACCCTATATAACGTTGTAATTTGATGGAAATCGGTGCTTGCCCTGCGAAACTATGCCGCACGGAGCGCAGAGATCCGCGCACATGGGACCTTTGCGCCGTTTTCTGTGGAGGATAGCTTTGCCACTGGTCACATTCCATTGGAATTCCATCCTTTAAAAATTCGGGTACGCACCACTTAATATTATTTCCACCTGAAAAATGCTGTATTCAGGGGTTTACTTATTTATCCACTAGTTTTATAACTGATGTCATGAGTTGTAAAGAGTGGAGGTCACTTGTTTCCTGTGGAGCTCCACTCTGGAGTCTGCAGCTAGACGCTCTTGTTTTGAGACGACGCTGAAGATAGCTCCTCAATCGTAGCTCCTTATTCGAAATATTCGTTCCATCTTAAATGCTGCTGTCCAGCCTGCATTATCGCTATTTCGCCTGTAGGGGGGGACTTAACCGAGGTTTACATTCAGAATAATCTTGCCTATATAAATTTACAGTTTCAGAGAAACATGTAAATAAAAAAAAACATTTTAAATGTTTTTTTGGAAGTGATCTCTAAACTATTCTGTAACTTTAAACCCTGGGAACTTGGCTCATAAATTAATTTCCAAGCAGATGACTTAAATGCTTTGGGGTCCACTGAAATCTCACTTATTGGTCAAAATAGGATGTGTAGAACTAGGAACACTTGTTTGGACCAAAACATTCTTCTCTGTCAAATTCACATGGGAACTTTGCTCATTTACAGATTGGATTATAGTATATGGTAATTCTTGACAGGAAAAGAATGGGTTAAGCTTTGGTCCACAGAAAACTAACTTGTTTAAGGTAACATATAATGTGTAGAACTATTGTCACTTGTTATCTGTTTGGACCAAATCATTCTTCACTGTTAAATTTACATGGAAACGTTGTCAATAATATATGGCAACCTCTAGCAGGAAAGGAATTAGTTAAATGGTTTGGTCTACTGTAAACACACTTGTTTAATGTAAAATAGGATGTTTGGACCAAAATATACTTCACTGTTAAATTAACAGGGGAACTTTGGTTTATAATAAATAGCAACTTCTTGGCAGGAAAGGAATGGGTTAAATGCTTTGGTCCACTGAAAACTCACATGATTAAGAATAAAAACATATTTTACAATGTTACCATTTATTTTATTTAAAGAAAGTTCATGATTTTGCATAAATGCTATTTTGCATTTGTAATGTTTTGATCACAAATAATAATAATGAACAAAGGTGAAGTTTTTAAGTTCCCATATGAATTTATCAGTGAAGAATGCTTTGGTCCAAACAAGTAACAAGTACACATGCTATTTTGACCAAAAAGTGAGACTTCAGTGGACCATAAGTATTTAAGTCACCTGCTTGGAAATTAATTTATGAGCCAAGTTCCCAGGGTTTAAGGTTACAGAACAGTTTAGGATTTTAAATGGAAAGAGACCACTGCCATGAAAACATTCAAAAGCGGTGTTAAGCTGTTTATTGATTTACAATACTATTATAAAAATAAGGAGTTCTAGTTCATTAATTTTTTTAATTCAAACTTTATTGTCTCTGATGTAAATCATGTTGTTAAGCAAGTCATCAACAATTAATATGTCATAGAAGTGTAATAAGAAAATATGTGTAATAACGGTTGACATTTTGACTGTTTTTGGGGCCTTGTGCTAACTGCAGACATCTTATCCTTCACTTCAAGACCTTGATCAACTCATATTTTTGTGCACTTTCTCCACATATTCATAAATACAGCAACTATAGAAATTTCACAAGATTATGTTGGTAACACAGTAGATGGTTAATAAACCCACTCTATGCACACACACTAATATTGAGAAAATATTGAAGAGGAGGAGTAGAGATTTATCACTGTGTCTTCAGCTTTCTCTCCAAAAAGACAGTGACTTCACATGACTTTGGACTTTGGACTTTGGAGTAAACCATTGTTTAGTTATTGGCAACAATCAATTTATAGTAAATAAACAAGTCCCATGGACATGACATGTACCCCTAATTATAGAATGACTCATGAGCATTTAAAATTGAGACCTGCAAGACCCAATTTGAACGGTGGAAGAATTAAATAACTGTGGATTTACTATTTTCGCTTTTAATCTTCTCTGTCCTTTTCAGGATAACAACTACTGCTAAAAGATGACGGGGTTGTTACGCTCTATTGCCGGATTGGCAGTTCCCGGGGCTCTGATGCTTGCAGGGCGCTGGCTCCGGTATAAAGATCTGGCAAAAAAGAACACCCAGAACAATCAAAATGGACCTGCAGAGCGGGCCCGGCGTCAATGGCAGGCCTTAAGGGGCCGTGCTCGCCCTCAGATTTACAGCTCACGGCTGTCACTCCGGTTTGTGCATATCGCTGGACTTACCGAGATACCAGCAGATGGACCAGCAGAAGTACCTGCAGTAGTTCCAGAAGATGGCCCTTCAGAGGGACCTGCTGAGGTACCTGCAAATGGACCCGCAGAAAGCTTGGTACCTGTGTGTGAGGCAGCAGGACACGGCACCAGCCAGGCCGCAGCTGATCAACCTGAAGGTCAGTGCCATGATTTCTCCTCTGTGAAGTGTACATGTGAACTGATTATATAGTGAAG